>CM031586.1:8996037-9141365 GCA_018467065.1 Ephestia elutella
CTTATATATCGTCTCTAGAGTTTTCTTTTTGATTGTCTAGTTTAATTAAACACCTGTATAACAGAATCGTTATGTAATCAAATTTTCATTTTTAAAATAACTAATTGCTCACAATTATAGTAGAGACAAAGTAAGCAAGAGAAAAATGCTTTTAAAAACACCGAAAATATATTTTCATTGCGGAGCCTGCCAGATTCTTTCCAACCCTTACGAAGAAGAAGAACCCCGCTTGTGGTTATTGGACGAAGGCTCGTATGTTGTTTACTTCCTAAGAAACATTAGTCACCATACGTTATACTGTGATATGAAAAAGAGGAACAGAAAAACAAAGACGCCATTTTGCTAGATTGCATCTTATGGATCCGCGATGGAAAAGCTGATGAAATTGAAGATTTTTTAAATGCGACTACAGTGCCAGATTCACATCTGCATATTGTCAATAGAATTACTTTGTTGTAAATGAAACATTTTTGTTTTTAAACATCCAACATCTACCTTCCTCTCCGCGTACGATCGCTTACACCGCAGCTCTGCATTATTAAAAAAAAAATCCACAAGAGACACACATCGACATATATAAAAAAGTAAAAAAATCTTCTTTCTTTCTTTAAATTCGAGACGAGAGTTGCTTCGCACTCGACTAAGACTTCGACTAAGCTCCTGAAGTCCTGACATGTAAAAAGTCAAGGACAGTTAGGAAAAGCGATCCTCGTGCCACAGCCTCCATTAGATTATATTACGTAAACAAACAAACGAGGCCTCTGTTTGCTTCAACTAAAAGGATTGTTCACGAACTGAAAATTATTAGGTATTTATATCGCTATCGATCAAAATATAATGTAATTATTGTGTGATGAAGAGGAAATTCCAGAATAATAATATTAAAAAATTCAAAAGTTCAAAACTACTTTATTTCTGTCCACAATCTAACATTCACAGAACAAAGTTTAAAGTTGAGAATAACAGTGATTGTAAGAGAGTTGTATTGTGTCTGAAGTAAGCAGAGCCTGTATCTCAGTACAGCAGCCTCTCCCCACTAAATTTAAATGAACAGACTTATTATAAACATATATGAGTGCATGAGAAATATGGAGAACATAATTTACCGGTAATATGCTATGATTAAAATATTAATACCTACCTCTTTATAACAATAACTATTTATTTGTCCTAGTCCCTTACCTTAGGTATTTTCAATACCTTGGTAAGAGACACAATTTATACGTGTCAAATAAACCTTCAAATTTTAATACCGGTTAAATATATCGGTGAGAGTGCAGAGGCGCCAAGCCAGTAGCGATAAAATCACTTGTCTGTCTTGAATGAGTGATATTTGTTATGGTAGGTACCGTATCAATACCATCTTTATAGTGCCGTCACTGCAGCGCATGAGCGCAACGCCGTCGTTTTACGGTCGACATGACTCAGCATTCTTTTTTTAGATCTACATAAATCTTTTTCGGATATTGCAAGAGAATATTTGGCTGTATAGAGACTTTCATTGAATACCTGGTCAGAACGAACAGACTTAAGTCAGTAAAATTAAAATGTATGCATTTACAGTCGATCAGAAATGTTGTATGAAAAATAGATAGTTGTTGAAAAACAACTCCACATTTTTAATTAGGAACCAGCAAAATAAAAGTCAAATTAGTCAATTAAGCATAGAGCTAGCAAAACATTTTTTTTTTTTTCCTATGTATATGCAATTAAGTACCTACTGCCTATTGCTACTGGTCAACAATGGTCGCTGACACTTTTAAAACGTTGCTTAAAAGCATTTTTTCTTCTCCACTTTTCCTGTTATATTTTTTCGTTGATAATGCTGTTCTGTTCCAGGAACGGTGGTGGGCGTCGGAGTGGGCCTGACCCGGGACTGTTCCACTCTGATGGTGGCCCAGTACTTCAAGAGGAGACGAGAGCTGGTGGAGATCTTCATCGTCAGCGGCAGTGGGCTAGGCATATCCGTTATGTCCACTTTCATCAAAGGTGCCATAAGGTAATATACAAGTTTAAAAAGCCCTCTTTCTGTTTCGTGAGAAAATTTGAAAATATTGCTTTTTTTGTTGAAATGAATGATGATTCGTTAGCTATCCTACAGCACGCTCAAAATAACTGGTGATTATCTTTACACCAAGATTGCAGATACGATAGAGCAACACAAGTCGTTGCTTCCATGCTGGTGTGGGAGCAAATAAAAAATAAGTGCAATATGAATACTATAGAGACAATTTATGTTCCGAAACTAGACCACTTGTCAAAAAGCGAGAGCAAAGCACTTCAAGCTCGCGCTCGGGTGCAAAATCAAAATGTGCTAGCTGCTTCTTTTCCCGCGTAGATTGTAAAATTCAATCGAGGGGGGTTCCTCCTCCCATAGGCGATGGGCTAGCAACCTAGCACTATATCTGAATCTTCATAATATCAATAAGCGTATCCAGCTAAGCGTGCCTTAGAGTCGCACGACTCTTGGCTCTGTCTACACCGTAACGAATAAAGACGTGATACTGTATCTGTAACACCAGTCGACCCACTCCTCTGCAGGAATCTGTTTTATTCGTGTGAAAAAACTTTCTTAATCCTATTGCCTACTGCCAAACCGTGTGAAACCAGAAGGTTAAGTACCTAGGGCTTGAACCCACAAACCACGCGGTTAAGTACCTAGGACTTGAACCCACAAACCACGCTGAACTATCAGATAAACAAATATATTTACATACCCACTCGACGTTTCATGTGTTCGTAAAATGCAGACCAATAAAACAAATACTACCTACTACGTACACCACAACTGGTACACACTTCATCTTCGCCGCAACATCAACATTGTCTGGTGCAGTCATAAAATATAACCGCTGGGTAACAGCTAAATTGTTTCTGAACACTCATAAAATGATATCAAAGTATATGAAGCGACACTACTCGTAAATCACTTAAGTAACTTTTGAGTCTTATTTTTAAGCATCACTACTTATAAGTATAATTTTCCCACGAATTTCTACACCACACAGCACTTACTAATAGAAAAGAAATACTTTTAACATTTACTTACATAATATTATCATTATATATGCTTCCATCAGTGCCTTTGGGGTTCTCTTTGGGCATATATTCTTTCCAGATGAAAAGTAAACAAAGAAAAAAATCATGTAAATAAGTAGTTAAGATAATGTAACTTTAGTAGACTTTACTTCAGTATTATATTTTCAATAAATTTCAGGGCAATCGGATGGCGACTAGGGTTGCAGGCTGTGACAGGAGTGGTGTTTATCACCTTCATCCTCGGCACCTTCTACCGGTCCGCCTCCCTCTACCACCCCCAGCGCCGCGCAATCCTCCACTTGAAAAACCAGAATAAGATCAAACGCAAGATGAAGGATAGGAACAAATCAGACGATAGACAACCGTTCTTCGACTTCTCTACGCTGAAGTCGAAGACAGTGAGGATCTTGCTCATGTCTACTGGGATATCAGCGTTTGGGATCAACACGCCGATTTTTTACCTCGCCTATCATGCTGAACAAGAAGGTATTGTGATGCACTTATTTATTCATTATTCGTATGTTGAAAATATTAGACATTATCCCGTATGAGAGTAAATAATCAAAGCCTGTATGTCAGGAAAAAGTCAACTGAGCTATCACCAAACACATTTAAAAGCATGAAGATAATTAGACTTATTTTGGTCGGATTGAGTCTGTCCCATACAAAAAGATGCTCATTCATGAGTACTTTCACCAGTAGGAAGGATGTTTTTGAATTCACCTGTATATTTAGTATCTACTTGTACATTCGAAATTTATTGGATATTGTTTGAGTGTCTCTGATAATCAGTGTGTGATCTTCTTGCCATGTACGACCAAACTGTGGAACCAACTTCCTGCGGCGGTGTTCCCGAACCGATACGACATTGGAACCTTCAAAAAACAAGTCTACATCTTCTTGACAGGCCGGCAACACAAAAAAAAAAAAAGTTAAATAATTAATTACTTAACTTAATCAAATGGATATATAAATGATTGCATTGTTGACTACACGTTAGCCTTTCCCTATCTATAAAGCCTCGTGGACTTCCGGATTGCATTCGGGCAATAAACCTACTTTTACGACTATGTTAATACTAACAGGGGCAGTAAACAAACATAATGTGTTTCGATTAGGTGTAAATATTATTTATTATTGAGTTGACCAAAGAAATAAGAAATATCCCTAATTCACTCAGTATAATTTAACAACATAGGTAATAAAAATGTTATGGCTGAAGAAAGTCCTTTTTCATTACTTCAGTTAGTAGGTACTTACTCTTTAAATTAATATCCAGTGGGACATTAAATAAAGAACCTTTAGATCCAGTTGTTTCATTGATTAGCTAGAAGGATACCCTGATGAACGAGAGACCCATTTTTATATACTTGTAAAGGGTTTAAGGAACGGAATGAAATATAGCCACAGAATATAGCTTTTTTGGTTTGTTTGAACAAGCAAATCTGAAACTACCAGTCCATAGTTTCCATAGCAGACCACTGGTGACTGGTTCACTGGTAGGTTGTAGAGATTATGACTAAAATACAGAACGAGTACAGAAGTCAGGTCTTAAATGCGATTACTATTTCTTCCAGGTCTCGGCGACACTGCAGAGCTCCTCCAAGCATACCTCGGTCTAGCTTGGGCCGTGGGCTGTGCTGCGTTCGGTCTGCTCGTCCGACAGAACTCGGCCGAGTGCCGCATCGCGAGGCAGTACCTCACGCAGGCGGCTGTCTTTGTCTGCGGACTGGCCACCATGGCGTTGACAGCTGTTGAGGGCTCCTACAGGGGATATGTTATGTTCGCTTGGGTCTATGGTAAGCAAGAGATACTTACCTATAGGGCCTTATTAAGCTCGCAGCTTGTATCGTAGGATACTGAATGGTAAAATAAAAGCATTTACGACAGTTCTAATCACAAGAATTTGCTTTCTGGAAATCAACTGCATGGCAAATGGCAGTTCAGTCTTCGCCTATCCGTAAAATAAGCAAGACACTATGGATGAGTCTGCTTATTAGTCAACTGTTGCAGATACGAAGAAGCTATAAAAAATGGCCCGCTTCCTTTAGATTCTATACGTATACCTATTCTCTTTCCAGGCATTTTCTGCGGCGGCTACCACTATTCGCTGAAGATGTACACGTACGAGCGCGTGCGCTCGCGCAACTTCGCGCGCGCCTGGGGCTTCGTGCAGTGCTCGCAGGCCGTGCCCATCGCCATCGGAGTGCCCTTGTCAGGTAAGTATATACTTTACCACCTTACAATACAGGTTGGTTGTCGTACAAGTAGCCGGTAGTCCTGATGATATTGACTGACAGATTATTTAAGTGACTAGGTAATAAATACATTTTGGGTGAAAGAATCACACACAATCACACCCAGAACAACAAATAATTTTGCAACTGCTTTCTTTAAGAAAGTTTCCTTCATTCGATAAATTAAGCTACGATGAGGCTGTTGTATTTAGGAAGAATTACAAACATTAACGTGACATCGATTCTATCAAAATAAAACTCATTATCTTCACCTGAATAATTAAAAAAGAAAACAGTTATGAGAAAAATTCTCAACGGCTTCAGCACGAATGTATATGATCTTTTGTATAAACATAAAAATGCAAAAAAAAACTAATTTTCCTGATATTTTAAGGTTACATCAACGTGGGCTGCGGCGGCAAGGCGGGCTACTACTTCAGTAGCACGTGCTCGCTCATCGGCTCGCTGTCCCTCTTCTGCATAGATCTGCACAGGCGCAGCGTAGCGCACAAACACACCAAGTGAGACGAATGTTTTAAATTTTATATACCCATCGAATCGAAATATAACTACTTACTACGTACATAGTATCTCGATGAATATACGTACCAAATTTTTTGCGGTATTTGAGAAACAATAACAAATGTTATCGCCTTCGTTGATTGAAAAATTATTCTTCTTATTACCTATAAATATTTTCGTAAAAGGATCTGATTTGACTTAGATTTTTATACAAGAGATTGAGATTCACGTGATTCACTTTTTAGTTTTATGGTTGGCTCCATCGCTCACCCAAATAATGATTTCTGCCAGACAAAGAGTTTGAAGTTTCTTTGATTTTGGAACCTCTTTTCATAATGTATCGTCATCTGTAGCTTGCAGCGCCACCTGTCGCCAATAAGAAAAACTAGTTTTTATTATCGCCATCGTTTGGCAGTGAAATGAACTAATTTAATAGCGATAATAATTTGAGAAGCGCCATCTATTGGTTTTAAAAATAGCTAATTTAAGTAGCGCTATCTTTTAGCGATAAGATAAACTATTATGTGTTGCGCCATCTTTTGGTTTTAAAAATAACTAATTTGAGAAGCGCCATCTTTTGGTTTTAAAAATAACTAATTTAAGTAGCACCATCTTTTAGCGATAAGATAAACTATTGTGTATTGCGCCATCTTTTGGTTTTATAAATAACTAATTTGGGTAGCGCCATCTATTCATGAAAGGTCTAATTACAACTGCAGCGCGAAAATTAAAACTTTTTCATGAAAATTTGGAATCCAGTTTATTTGCAAAATGTAGATACTGAAAACAAGTTTTTTTTTATTTCCTTAAAAATCTGTTTGATTTGTATTTGACATGTAAAGGAAAACAATTTTTTCTTAGAATTTTATTTCTATGTTATGATTGAGTGTTTTTTGCAAATTTTATAAAGTATTGCTAATAACAAAAATAGTTTGCGTTGTAGAGAAAACGGCGGCACTGTGAACTGCGAGTCGGCGTGCGGTCCGCGCCGCAGCCGCAGCCGCGACCGGGAGCCGCGCACCGCTGCCGGCGCAGCCACTGCCTTGGGTAAGTGACTAGTGACACTCAACACAATTATTAGAAGCAAACGATTGGCTAAGTTTGCTAGATACACTTGATTTTATCAGTGGATCTACGAGCATCATCAATCTAAATATCAAGTTTGAAGCTCCTGAGTCCTGATACGGTTGAAGGTTGTGTAATTTTTAATTTCAATTTTCAAGTGGATCAGTTGAGCTTCAACTTCGTATTTAAATTGATGAAAGATCTCCATCCGCGAAATAAATGAGAATGTCTTGCCTTGCCTGCTATATGAAGACTACAAGATTTAGATTATAAAAATAGTTTTGCACTATTAACTAACCACAAATACCCAAACACAAACAAAAATTAAGAAAAAAGATCTATTTATAAACGCGTACTTATAACTTTTCGTTGTTACTTCGATGTGCTCCAGTAAACTGGCATTGACATGATTGCATGCATTGCTGCTTGCAAATTACCACAAAAGGGGTCAACGATCGTTGGTAATCTCACGACAACATAATATTCTTACCTATGCTTATGTAAACATGCAATCTTGTATATTGCCAAAACAAATTGTGAACTAACAGTGGAGTAAGTACCAAGTTCAATAAAAAAAGAAAGTGGCGGCTTGGCGGCAGTAAACTTAAATGTGCACACAAAATCGATCCTAAAATTGAGATACCTCAGGATCGATTTCGCGTGCATAAAATCCCCGATCCGAAAAAGTTTATGATTAATATCCACTTTCTTTTAGAAGAATACCAGATCAGATGAGTTTTTTTCAAGCCAATTTATGTACCTACTAGCTGCATCACGAGGCTCCGCTCACACGGGAATTTTAGCAGTACTGTAGCTGTGATACTCCAGGTTTTATTCTATCCGTGTAAGGTAAATGCACCAATTATGGACAGTATAAGAAAACTTTTTTCGTTTTTCTTTATAATTCATACATTTAACAATATACGTTCTCAGGGATTTGGAGGTTAGTAAAGAGTGATATACTTAATAAGTATTTAATGTATACAATCAGTTTTAAACAAGCTTCAATAAAAAATAATTTAAAAATAATACCCTCTGCCAAACTCCATTTATGGACAAGGAAAATCCAGTTATGATCCTCCGATTATGGTCAGTATCCAAATGTGAACAGCTATTTATGGACATTGTTCAACCCAATCCTCATCACCCAGGAGTGCTTAAGGGTTCATCAAGTTAATTATAATGAAAATAAAAACAATTAAAATTCAATTCTAAAAGAAATAAGTAAATAATAAGTATATAATAATAAGTAATAAGTCAGATATTCTGTTTTAAAAAATTTTTTTTTTTTTGCCTTTTAGCCACATTTTTCTCCTTTTCTTACTTCTTCAATTGCATTGGCCATTTGTTCTTTGGTATAAGCTTTTCTAGTCGCCATTTCTACAGTAAAACAAAAAAAAATCTATTAGAAAAATATTGAACCAATTTTGAACACCTAATTATGGATATAACTATACCACTATTTAAAAAAAAATAGTTAAACGAGTATACAAGTGTATGATGTAAAAACAATATGTATGAAAAATACACTTCATGTACATTTGATAAATATTTGGGCACAGAATTAAAAAATTAATCAATTTTGTCTGTTGACAAATTTTAAGTCACCAATTTTGGACATCCAATTATGGACATAGTGTTCATAATCGGAAAGAGTCTTAATTTTTAGCTGATTCAAAAAGAAAACGATAGAGGTAAACGAATGTACAACTATAAGATGTTAAAACAATAATTTCGAAAACAACCCCTTTATGGACATTTTGTCCATATTAGGCGTGGCTTAAAAAATTTCCAATTATGAACTTCGTTAAATTTAAAAGTTAAAATTCTAATGAGGTGTTTGGTTGAAACGTATATTAAACCTTTTATTATCAGTAATTCAATAAATTATATGTTTTTAGCAACAAAGTTACAAGTGTCATAAAAAAAGCTAATACATGTACTTACTTGCATCGCAATCCTTATAAGAAAATCTGATTTTGACGCCGAAACACGCCGAGCTAGCAAAAATTTGTTATGGCCGAAAACAAAATGGTTGACAGATGTCAAATATGGTTTAAATTACATCTACAATGTTGGTACTACCGAATGGTGTAGCCGTTCGAAAAAAATAATTTACTGATTTCTTATTTTTCGAGGGAATTTCGAAAACTGTTCATAATGGGCCCGCGTTTATAATAGGTGCATTTACCTTACCTACAAACATTCTAAAAAACATCCAAACTTCTTGCAGTTGGATTAATTTCACACTAGCATACATTGCAGCTAATAATATCCCTTTCCTTGTCCTTTAAAATGTCCTTTCTCTCCATAATTTTCAATCCTTAGCCATAGTTATATCCACTTCCAATACCTTCATACCTTCCCCAACACAATCCATGCATTTCAAGCCACTGAACTTAGTTCTAGGAGCAGAGTTAGTGGCGCCGGGGCGCGCGGGCCGCGAGCTGCTGCTGGACAGCATCGGGCCGGGCAGCCTGGGCTCGCCGCCGGCGCACGCGCCGCCCGAGCTCACCTGCATCAGCGAGGAGGGCGGCCTCGACCTGCTCGACCTGCCCGACCATCTGCTCGAGGACCTCGACTGCGGCGGCGACTGTATCACTAGTTGTAACAAGGTCAGGAGCAGGGCTTGAAACTGGTTAATAAAAAACCTAATAAATAAGTATTTTGACCTGGCTACGCAGTAACGCTCGGGCCATTACGATCGGAGTGAAAACCCTTTTGAATCGGTCTCGCAAACGGAAATTACCTGGTTAATCCCGCGCGGGCGAGTGACAAGGACGGGTATATCGCTCAGCGTTTTCTCACTTACGCATTTGCAAGTCTCAACGTGTAGTTTAGTTAGATTTATATCGAGCGAGAGTGAGAAATAATCATAGTTAGAGCGAGATAGAACACGATCGTCGAAAAGAGCGAAATGTTTTGGGTCTTTCCGGTATTTTGAACAGGAACTGAAATGATATCGCGCTTTGAACATAACCAGAAATAATATATGGTTTTGCTAAACCGTAACTGATTTAAAACGCTCTTTTTTTAAATGTATGGCGCATCGAGTGAGCTGGTTTAGAATTTTAACCAGGTTAGCAAGCCCTGGTCAGGCGTCATTCCCAGTTCTGTGGTGAGGGCGCGTCATTGACGTAGGGTAGTTGATTGTGCAGATCTCTCCGCATGGTCTTACAACGACGTCGATATTGAGAAAGGAAGAGTTGTTGTGCCATGCATGAATTTGGCAGATCGAAGGAGAAATTTGGTTTCAAGTAATTTTTATTAGTCTAAATAGTCATGTAATTTTCGCATTTTACTTTCTTTTGTGTACCTGCCTTCAAGAGGTGCCTTCATAATATATAGTTAGTACCTACTAACTATATATTATGAAGGCACCTCTTGCCAATTGCCAATTACAAAAACGTGAAGACCTATCATGTAAAAAGGAAGTGTTTGTAAGCTTGCGAATTTTGTAGTTGGTAATCTTCAGAACTACTAAACCGATTTCTAAAATTCTTTCACCGATAGAAAGCTACATTATATGCGAGTGACATAGGCTACAATTTATGTATGTACCTTCCGAGCGAAGCCGGGGCGGGGCGCTAGTATATTTCTTTTGAAATGGATTACGGAAAACAATTCTCAGTGGAAAAGAATATTGTACTTATCAGAAAACTGTTGCAAAGTTTATACTGCCTTTTTGTCTCAACCAGGTGGAAAACTACCTAATGCTAAGCGAGTACGAAAATAACCTGATAGCGGAGCTGCCCAACCTGAGCGAGCGGCGTACGCGCCGCTGGTCCATCGTAGTGGGGGGCTCCCCGCAGCCCTCCGCCATACAAGAGCGGGACGACAACGATATCTCCCCGAAAAACTCCATCAAGTGGAAGAAAAAGTGCCATAACGCAAACAACAGACTGATTACAGTGATCAATGAGGCGTCACTATAAATACTAGTGAAATAATCCCGAGACAATAATAGAATAATTAGTGTACGACCTATTTAACCTCATTAATTTATTTGATGTGTGTGAAAGTAGTTTGTGTATTGTTCAATATAATTTATTAAATTATTTAGTGTTGTGTATTATTAAACCCTACCGGAATAACCTTGAAATTATTTAGGTTCAATACAAGTTTGAACTGTACTTGCAAAAAATGTGTGCGTTACCCTGGCAGGAAAGTGTGTCCTGGAGTTAAGTGAATGGAACCAAAACGTTGTGCGTAGTCTAGTGTACATGTGCCGCGAATAAAACTTTTGTGCGTCTTGTAGTTTAGGAAAAAAACGGAAATCTAGGATTCTGCTAGGGTAACGTCGTTCTAGCAGGAAAGTTCTAAACGAATGATCGGAGAGAGAAATATTCTGAGGGGGCAGAGAGCTTAGAGCTGTGCATTGACCTGGGCTGAAAAGATCATTTGTGCGTCTTCAGGTTTTCGGGATATTGCATTTCCTGCTGGAGTAACGTTTTGCAAAATCGTGGATCTCCTAGATTCATCGTATGTGCGCCTGTAAGATAAATATACATGAGTAGCTATTCATTTGTGCCCATCTGTGCCATAATTAGATTTAAGAAAATATTTATAATTTTTAAGTAATCGTGTTGTGTTTGAAATCACGAAAAAAAATCATAGCGCCTAAATGAAAAGACGTGTAAGCTCGCTGAAAACTGTATTCGATTCTTCTATACACCTATAATAACCACAAAAAGTTTCTGAAGTGCACATGTATTCATTATTGAATAATATTACTAAAAGACAAAATTAGGTGACTTAACTTTGACGTCAACATACAAGAAACCGGCTCAACCCAATAAGTGTGCGTGTGAACCAAAGATTAGTGTGTTCAGTCATATATTATCATGGAAATTTTCAGCTCAAAATGTTAAGGATATAAGTAAATAAACACAAATCCAAAAACATATGAACAACGGCAGTTATCCGGCCAAATTAGAATGACTACAAAAAAGCGACGGTTTCATACATATCGATGACCTTCTCTATTGATCGTATTATACCTAAGCTGTTCGTACAGTCGCATTCAAACGTTTATTAGCAAATGCCAACCTGTAACTTTATTTGTGGGAATTAGTGGGAATAATTAAAAAATATGTATTGTTGTTAAATAGGGATTTGTATAAAAGTTAAGGTGTTCCGTATTTGTCGAAATAGGTAGATTAGGTACCTACTATAAAAATACAAAATGTGTTTTTTAAATGTGAAAGTTTATTTAGGTACCACTATTATGTACTAGCTATATGGCTACTGTAAAAGTTCTTCTTCCATGTCGAGTCGTACAATTCTGCACACCGACCGATGTTTCCTTCCTCCGCGCGGCACCCGATGACGTTGAATTAGTTTTCTGTCTACGCATAACAAAAACAATAGAGAGGGAGTGGCTTTGTCTAGCTAGCGTGAAGAAAGTGAGATAACTAGTAAGCAAAATGGTATAAGTGGGACAGAGATAGATATATAATCGTCATTATATTTTCAATAATGCGATGTATTTTGCTTTTTACTAGAAGTGAGTCATCTTTTCTCTTGGTAAACAGTTTGGTGCGTTGCGTGCATCACGCGTGCATGTTGTATGTTATGACGCTATGGAGTGCTATGGATCCTGTTGCGCAGTTGCGTTTGTTTACTAATTAGATGTTGGTTAAAAGTTTATGAAGTTGGAATGGCATAATCTGCAATGGTAAGTAAATATTTAAGTTACCAATGGTTAGAAAGGAAGGCATTTGGTTTTCTTTAGTAGTAAGTAAATATTATTTTATTGTTCGAGACCCACAGCTAAAAGTGCAGTCCAAAGTCATTGAGTCATTTTTGTTTTCGGCTAAGCAGTTGATTTAAAAATGCAATATCCCAATAGGACTGGAAATCCTTTCTGCAATATATGCTTGGTAGATATATAAAGTACCCAGCAGATCATGAGACATTTTATGCTTTGACTACTGGACCACCGAGGCATCTAAGGTGTCAAATCAGTTTGTTTGTTACCTCTTCATGCTTTATCTACTGAAATAGTCTTCCTGAAATTTCGCATACACATAGTTAGAAGTACTGAGAAGGACATAAGGTACCTTTCATCCCGGGAAAAAGCACTGTTCCCTGTGTCACAGTAGTAGTTTGATCTGTGATTTGATGCCATAATATTTACTATTAAAATTACCTATAAGAGAATAAAAATAATAATTTCCAAATCAAAAACCTCTTTTTTTATTTTATATGGCCACTACGTGCATGTGCTGTGCATTTTATATCCATACTAGCTTTTGCCCGCGGCTTCGCCCGTGTGAATTTCCCACGGTAACAGTGCTTTTTCCCAGTTATCTTATGCCCTTCTCAGTACTTACATATAACTATGTGTATGCGAAATTTCAGGAAGTATGGTTCAGTAGATAAAGCATGAAGAGGTAACAAACAAACAAGTAAATACACAAAAAAACTCACTTTCGCATTAATAATATTAGTTAGGATAGGATAGTTAGGATTTTTTAATTATTTCCTCAAACTTTGTCGGGAATTCCCAGTTGGGAATTGCCGACAGACGTTTGATAGCGACTGTACGGCCAACAGCTTAGGTATAATACGTTCAATAGAGAAGGTCATCGATATGTATGAAACCGTCGCTTTTTTGTAGTCATTCTAATTTGGCCGGATAATCTGCCGTTGTTCATATGTTTTTGGATTTGTGTTTATTTACTTATATCCTTAACATTTTGAGCTGAAAATTTCCACGATAATATATGACTGAGCACACTAATCTTTGGTTCACAAGCACACTTATTGGGTTAAGCCGGTTTCTTGTATGTTGACGTCAAAGTTAAGTCACCTAATTTTGTGTTTTAGTAATATTATTCAATAATGAATACATGTGCACTTCAGAAACTTTTTGTGGTCATTATAGGTGTATAGAAGAATCGAATACAGTTTTCAGCGAGCTTACACGTCTTTTCATTTAGGCGCTATGATTTTTTTTCGTGATTTCAAAGACAACGCGATTACTTAAAAATTATAAATATTTTCTTAAATCTAATTATGGCACAGATGGGCACAAATGAATAGCTACTCATGTATATTTATCTTACAGACGCACATACGATGGATCTAGGAGATCCACGATTTTGCAAAACGTTACTCCAGCAGGAAATGCAATATCCCGAAAACCTGAAGACGCACAAATGATCTTTTCAGCCCAGGTCAATGCACAGCTCTAAGCTCTCTGCCCCCTCAGAATATTTCTCTCTCCGATCATTCGTTTAGAACTTTCCTGCTAGAACGACGTTACCCTAGCAGAATCCTAGATTTCCGTTTTTTTCCTAAACTACAAGACGCACAAAAGTTTTATTCGCGGCACATGTACACTAGACTACGCACAACATTTTGGTTCCATTCATTTAACTCCAGGACACACTTTCCTGCCAGGGTAATGCACACGCAAAAAATAACTAGTACCTACGCTGCGTGCGATTTACACAAAGATGACGAGCGAAAATCATTTTATCTTCCACAAAATATAATTTAAAATAATCAGAAATATTGTAGTTACCATTAATTCTGAAAATTTCTTAGGGAACCAAAATATTAGTAGTACCAAGTCAAAAAATATTTATAACAATAATAATAAAACAACTGCATACAATTCGTTAATGAAATATATTGACATTTGTATCAGAGTATACTAACTTAAGGAATACTGCACCAAAAATACAAAAGGAACATAATACGTATTACCGCTGGGGAACAACAATATTCTCCAGAAACTGGGCGAAGCATCGCATCGCTTGTAGCAGAGCCGCGAGCAGAATCGATAACGACAAACTGACCAGTTTCTGGTTCTCCGTGTTCACCAATTCGTTGTTCAAAACAGGAACTAAACTTTGGCAAGAATCTACACTATGAATACTTGAACGATCACAATCAATTGTTTTTGTACCAGCCTTCCGTCGGCCGTTGACATTACATGTCAGATCTATCACAAACTCTGTCTTGTCAGACTCAGATCTATCATCAGGGCGAGACCCGTTCTTAACTTCGTTAATAACACTTATAGATACGTCGTTTGAGCAGCACGGAATCTCATTCCGATGCTCATCACACTGAGGTTCGCTATTTAGGCACTTGGTTGTCACTTTATCAGTTACAGGTGAACTTATTACGTAATTATCGCTTACGACTAATCCGAGCGAGTCCTCGGTCTCTTCTGAAGACATACCGCTATCGTTGTCTTGCGTTTCTTCGTTTTCTTTTATTTCTATTTTAGTGTGGCCAAAACTACCGTAGAAAATGGAGTTAGGTGCCTTGGTTGGAATATCCGTGCCCAGAGAGGGCACGGCCTCCTGTCAAGACATCTTGGCGCGGTTGATGTTTCCGTTTATGACGATGGCGCTGGAAATGAGTTCTTCGTTGTAGAGGCTGTCCACGTCAGATAGCGACGCATTGCTCAGCGAACAAGCGTCATCGAGCACCAGTTGCGAACTCAATCCCTGTAACGGAATGGTATTATTAGAAACTAATCATTAGTCTGGAACTAAAGTGGTCTATTTAACTATTTGATATTTTGTATCATAAACCAATTTAGTTCTAAGCTAATCTATTGATGCTGTCTTGAAAATGATTGCTGAAAACTTATTAGAAAATTTACAAGATGTCGAGGTCGGTTTAAGCACAAGGCAGCTACAAAAATCGAGTGCAGTTTTTGTCCACAGAAAAACGCTATTTGTATCTACGAATAAGCCATATTCGTATTGGTCAGAAATCTAACCCAAATATATTTTGGAGTTATTTTCACCTTGGTAAGTGTATGATAGCCAAACTCAAGGTATCCTACTATCTACAGTTAACTTACTTAATAGGTACTTATTTACTTCACAGTTTGGTAAGTATATCATAGCTAAACTCAACTCAAGTATATTATAAATGTGAAAGTTACTCTTTCACGTAAAAACTACTGAATGATTTCGATGAAATTTGGTAGATACACGGGCAGAATGAAACCTAGACATAAGGTTGTATAGGCCCTACAACCTTAAGTCCCACATATGGTATTTTTCCCGAATTTCCCACTGGAGCTGAGCTTCGGAGCGCAGCTAGTAAGTAAATATATAAACATTGGTGTTTCGAAAGTCTTACCTCCGAAAAATATTCGTACTCCTTTTCAAAAGTCAATATATATATGCAAAAAATAGCTACAAGCGTATAACTACAAAGGGAAGTGATGAGAAGACTCAGGTATACCCCACTGGAGCCACCTAGAACAGAAAAACATGCAAACATCAATATTGTCTCACTCTAATGGGAAATTAAATTACATAAATAAATTTTTAACAAGTTGGTTGGTAATAATGGAGTTAACTAATACATAAGCCACCACATGAGTAGAGGCTTATACTGCTTCATAGAATCGGTATGTATATAATAAGTAATTGATATAATATAATAGTTAGTCGATGATTTAGGTATGGTCCTATTTAAACGTAAACAACTCTATGTGGGGTCCATAGGAGGGAGTTTGTTTGTTACCTCTTCACGCTTTATCTACTTAACCAATCTCCTTGAAATTCGCATACATTTAGTTAGAAGTACTGAGAAGGACATAGGGTAACTTTATGGCCGGGAAAAACATTGTTCCCGTGGGAAATTCACGCAGGCGAAGCCGCGGGCTAAAGCTAGTTATATATATATGCCAATTTTAGCCAATTCGGTTATACGAGTAAGTATCTAAGTCTTATCTCTTTTTTTATAAAGAAAAAAGATTGCATAAATTACATCAACTTGATAACATGAACTTACTTCTTGGTAAAAAAGAAGTGACGATACCAAAAGTGGCCATGACCACCAGCAGGAGGAAGCTCAAATTGGCCAGGCATTGCCGAAACACCGTCAGCTTTTTGTCATAATACAGTGTCGAAAGGTACGTCGTAATGATGCACTGGAACAACATAATGCTTGTTGTGTTATCTAATAGTTGCCTAAGCACCATCGCCTCGGAAAGTAGGTACATCGAGTTGTGATTGGTATTTTACTTGTGCAATGATACTTTTAGAGGTCTAAAAATGGCGCTGAAGACGAGATTAAATAAATGTGTAACAGAGATCGAGAATAAAGATTTTATTTTCTAACTAAATAGGTGTGCATCTACATTAATGTAGTTTGGTATATTATTAAGTTATTTATGTAACAAAATTATAAAATAATAAAACTATTTTTTTCATGATTTATTAATAAAGGAAGATTTGATATGATTTACAAATATTCAAACATGGAGGTTTCAGTGATTTTACAAATTGTAATGTATTTCATACCTGCATCCATATGTAAAGAGTCCCAAACCCACATACAAAAATAGTGAGTGCTGTGAGGCAATGATTATCCACCTGTAATGTAAATCTCACAAATTATCATAATTTTAAAAAGTTCAGCACAAAACTATACAAATGTAATTTGTAATAACCAGTAATAACTTTGAAGTATGATGGATGATATAGTTAAATTGGGTTAGGGTGATCTATCTGATATTAATTTTAAATAAGCTGTTTGATGTCCTTTATTTGAAAAGTCATATTTACAGAAACAACACTTCTAAAAAAATGTCTGTTTCTGTTTTCCCCTAGGCTTTATTTTTTTTTACCCACTCATTGAGGAAAAAATGCAATGTCCAGCAGTGGGGAGTAACACTAAAATTTTCCGGAATCCAACGCCACTAGAATTACCCACAATAATAATACCAAATTAATGTTAAATATAAACAAATACTAAAGTAACATGTACAACAAGAACAATATATATGTAAACAAATTTATTACCCTGAAATTAGATGACGCACAATTGTTAGCATCCTTACCTTAAACAGGAAGAGAAAATAATAAACCATCAAGCCCAATGACACAAATGACGCGGAGAAGGAAGCTATCCGGTTGGCATAGGAAGTCACATTTGGGTTTGGTGTTAGTGAGCCTAGAATGTGGATTTGCTGATATCTGTCATATATGATTTTGCCAGCTGAAAATTGTGTTAGCACATTGTTTAGTAATACCAGTTTATATGGTTGATTGATAGCATGCTGTATTATCCTCACAAATTGCTGATTATAAATATTTTAATTGGAACCTTGATCAGATAGAAAATCTGGTTGGTGTTCTGTTTTATTTAAATTGCAGATTTAGTAAAATATTATTCTAAATGTAAAATTTTAATAAAAATCAATTCTTTATAATTATTTTGAATTCAACGGTTAAGTAAATTAAATAATTACACATAAATTAAAGTGAATTTTTCAAATAAATAATAAAATCTGTTTTACTATTAACATGAATTTCTTAGGTATTTATGCTGTACATAGTACACCTCTGCTACCACCCATCATAAGAATTTTTCAAAGCAATTTGTGGGGACTTGCAAACAGAGCAAACTTTTATGCTCATTTGCTAAATAGTACAACACCTTAAACATAATATTAAATAAGTATAAAATGAAAACATTAAATTACTTAAATGAATGTCAAATGTACACAACACAGGGAAAGAACATTTGATCATTGCTTATGTCACTATGTTAGCCTTCATCCATTTTTTTTTTGCTCTTTTATTATTCACTGTAAAGAAGTAAAAACTTGTTTAAACTGACCAAAAACATTCTCACAAAACTCAATACACAATAAATGAAAAATAAATCTTTCCCCAGTTGAATGGCAAGTAAATCCACAACAGTGGAACTCAGTAACTGACTACTAGAGTCGGTTACAGGCACTATTGTGATGTTGAGTTTAGTCAGGCAGGAAAATTCTATAAAAATTTAAAGATTTAAGCTAGCTTTATTAAGCCATATTATTACCCAAAAAGAACAAAATATGAAATCCCTATTGTTAACAATAACAACACATACCTATAAAATATAGAAATAACTTTGGAATAAACTATAGTCAGCAAATGGCCTCACTACAGAATTTATGTTCATTTGATGATAAAGGTAAGTAGATAAATGGTACCAATCTTTTTTTGTAAGTAAACAGACCCTAATTGTAGCAATCTGTGTACATATTACTTTTGCTGAGTACATAATAAGTATTATTATGTATTGCATTTGCTATTTGCTAACTTTCAACACTGCAGTTTACATAACAAAGTATTTTATCTCCCTCTCACCTATTACTCCGCTGGCAACATACAAAAAAGCAAGGCCAATGTCCAATGAATTGGTCTCTTTTGCAACTTGAAAGCAGACTCTGGAATGCAAAAATATAATATATATAGGTACATATTACTTGACTAAATAGGTGTTCAGTATAAAATTATTAGGTACTTATCCATTTATACACAAACATTGCAAAGAAAATGTATTATAGCTGTACCTATCACAATGTGTTCAATGATATCACAACTTGGCAAGACAATGGATTATAGAAATGCCTATTGTATTTTTATTAAATTAATAAATTATTCTAACTGAGAACGAGGATTTATGATAGCATGCAATAAAATGGTAAGAAAAGTCAGACGTATGTGTTGTGTTGATTAAAATAGGATTAAATACTTACGATAAGACGTACGTTGATGTCAATACAATTAACCCACACTTAAAAATCAACATAATTAATCTAAAAAAATAAATAACACTATTTTATAAACGTCGTTTCACTCATCCACAATGAGTGATCCAATCCAATCCACTGTTTATTATTTTATTTGTCAAACTCAAACAGAACAAACAAACGTCATTGGTGAAGTGAGCGATGAAGTTGAATGAAAGAGAGAGAACCACGAGAATGAGCACGGGAATGATCAATGCATGATGAATTTGAATGAATGAGAATCGAAGAGTACACTACTTTTCACAAAAAACGATTTACAAATTAACATTTTTTAAAAACGTTCAAGGTTGCACTGCCCCGCTTAAAGTGCGATTTTCTGACAGCTAAATTAAGAAAAAAAAATCAGTATATAAAGTCTCCACAGATCACAGAAGTAAAATTTTTTTTTAAATATAAGCAGAAGGAACACAAATTTCACACACACACTGATGATATTTGACAATATTTGCATCCTGTTCATGATAAGGACTGTCACATAACTCTGTCCCTTTCCTTCCTTAGCATTGCAATGTATTGCAACACGAACCACTACACTGAAAGATTTATCATCCAAGCCGGATTTTTCATGCGAAATGATCCTTAACTGTCATATTTGTTGTGTTGTCACAGTTGTCATAAATATTTAAAATTATTTTTTACTGTTTTGTGCTTTTAAACTCAATAGAAATGATAAAATGCAACGTGTACAATATGTGGAAGTGTTTCATAAAAAAATATTCGTGGAATATCGTTCCTTCGGTAAGCAATACATGTTTTTTTGACGTGCCCAATGATAATATACAATTTCGTGTTATTTTTGAAACAATAACCATTATTAGACTTTTGAATGCTATTTATCAGCAATATCATTATTTATTTTATAAAGTAGTGTATTAATTATAACCATTTCATAAGAAATACTACAAGTAATTTAATAATTTCGTAAATAGCATAGATCATTTGACGGATCCAGTTTTGTTTACTATGGCTGGGCCGAATCAAGGCAAATATACGAATTTAGTACCTATTCTATAAAAATCTCAGGAATTCTTTCTTGAAGATTAAAATGCACATTTTATAAAAATACTGACAGTGAATTTTATTTCAGGACAAGGAAAATATGCCAAAAAATAATACCTCAAGAAAGAGAACTGTTATGGGGAGTATTTCTCTTACGTACTACGAGTACCAGGACAGTGAATGGACGCCAGCAACCATTAACATCATTGCAATGTTTCATTGCACATGATTTTTAATAATTTAAAATAAATTTTATTGATTTAATGACTAGTATTTTTTCCCAAAAGGGATAGAATTTCCCATCGTAAAAAGCTGATGCAGATCCGTCCGCATACCGCGCACGGCTTAAGATTCAGCGTCTCAAAATTTTTGGTTTTGCTACACTGTACCGAATATAATTAATTATCTTAGATCCGACCCTGTATTCTGTCGTTGTGTGAATAATAATCTTAGTGTGTGTTTTTGCCATGCAATTTCAAATGACATGTTCAGTCTGCTTACTATTATTATATGTCTGTGCCACAGATAGAGTTTTATGAAAGCCGAGTCGTAACAATGGGTGGACCTTGCCGCCTCCAGACTCACGCCGAGAACCCTCGAGAACACCAAAGAAGCGTGAATGTGATCGCATTCTCACCGTCTCGTTCTCACGCTCGCCTGTTCTCCGAACAGTGTCGGTATTTTTGCCCGCTTCAAAGGGTTTCTCGGGCGAGAAAAGAGAACGGTAGGTATTACATTCTTGTTCGGTCTCAGTTTCAGTGCGACCGGGGTATTGATTGTTGTCGTGTAGGTACCTACATTTCTACCATCTACTGTCTGTGGTCGCCTAGGTCTTCTTTTCTTTCTAATTTGATTTATAATTTTAGAATTCACAAGATTATTAAATGCTAATGCACACAAAACCAAAGCTGCTGCACTGTCGTCGTCCATTCCGGATAACGATCGAGAATGCAAACGAGAAGGTTGCATGAGTGTAGATGCATTCTTTGTTCTCGGTAAGACTTCTCGCGAGAGTCTGTAGCCGCTACCACTGGTGCGCTTTTTCTTGTCAATCAGAGGCAGAAAAAAAATCACCTAACAGTTTGGTACTTTCGAGATGTTTTTTTTTATTAGTTTTTTTTTTTTTAATGCCAATCCCGTGAAATTTTGCTTTTTGTATGGAATCGCCTTTTACCTAAGCGCAATCTATAAACTTATCTGAAACTATTTTTTTTTTATTTGGGTCTCGGATAATCCCTCATTGAAATACGATGGGATAGGGTCAGGGCAGAACTTTATTGAGGGCAAGAAACGTCACCCCTCAGCGTCACCCGCATGCCGTGTGAACGGTACACCCTCATATTACAAATTATTATTTAAAAAACAATCATTTTATAAACAACGCTTGTAAAACTATACATTTGAAAAATATATGCTTTGACAAACTCATTCTTTTAAAAATGGATCATTTTACAAACTAATTACTAGACAAATATAGGTTTTATTCAAATAATCATTTTACAAACAAATTATTTCACTAAATTTTAAATTGGTAAAACAACGTTAGACAAAATATCTTATGGCAAATACATCGTTTGATAAATATTATTTACCAAAACTAAAAGATATTAAGTTTCAAGTTTAAACTCACTGATCCCAAGATTTTCATCGTAGGGTTAGGTACAGAAGTCATTACTCGTCTTTTATTTGTAAATTAACCTTTTATTGTGTCACACCGGGTGGGGGACCTGGTAACCTGCAACACAGGTTCATTGATACCTAGCGAGGGCACCAGATCTCCACAACGATACTGTCCTTTATGGTATTAAATTTAATTTATGTTTATTACATACCTTTGTAATATAGTCCAAGGCCATTTGTTGTGGAGTAAATAAACAATTTTTAATTTTTTAATAAAAAAAAGAAAGTTTGACTCCAAGTGATCTGAGCTGTAAGTTAGGTTCAGGTTATTTTTTTTATAACCACCCGGAAAGACTTTGAGGGCGAAAAAGAAGTTAGGTCCAGGTTATTTTTTTTTATGACCACCCGAAAGACTTTGAGGGCGGAAAAAAGTTAGGTTCAGGTAATTTTATTTATGACCACCCGGAAAGACTTGGAGAGCGGAGAAGAAGTTAGGTTTAGGTTATTTTTGCCATTGGCATTGCCTAGCTTTTGGCCAAAGAAGCTGCCAGCCCTTGATTAATAATTTACCTATAGTAGGTTTGTAAAATGATAAATAAAATAAATAAATAAATATAAATATATACGGACAAATCACACAGATTGAGTTAGCCCCAAAGTAAGTTCGAAACTTGTGTTATGGGATACTAACTCAACGATACTCTATTTTATGACAAATACATATATAGATAAACATCCAAGACCCAGGCCAATCTGAAAAAGATCATTTTCCATTTTGACCTGACCGGGAATCGAACCCGGGACCTCCGGTGTGGCAGTCTGGCGTGATAACCGTTAGGCCACGGAGGTCGTCAATGATGTTTTTGTCTAGAGAGTTATTTGATAAAATCACAGAAATAATTTTTTTTTTTAAATATAAGCAGAAGAAACACAAATTTCACACACACTCTGATCATATTTGACAATATTTGCATCCTGTTCATGATAAGGACTGTCACATAACTCTGTCCCTTTCTTCCTTAGCATTGCAATGTATTGCAACACGAACCACTACACTGAAAGATGGTAACATCCAAGCCGGATTTTTCATGCGAAATGATCCTTAACTGTCATATTTGTTGTGTTGTCACAGTTATCATAAATATTTAAAATTATTTTTTACTGTTTTGTGCTTTTAAACTCAATAGAAATGATAAAATGCAACGTGTACAATGTGTGGAAGTGTTTCATAAAAAAATATTCGTGGAATATCGTTCCTTCGGTAAGCAATTCATGTTTTTTTGAAGTGCCCAATGATAATATACAATTTCGTGTCATTTTTGAAACAATAACCATTATTAGACTTTTGAATGCTATTTATCAGCAATATCATTATTTATTTTATAAAGTAGTGTATTAATTATAACCATTTCATAGAAATGCTACAAGTAATTTAATAATTTCGTAAATAGCATAGATCATTTGACAGATCCAGTTTTGTTTACTATAGCTGGGCCGAATCAAGGCAAATATACGAATTTAGTACCTATTCTATAAAAATCTCAGTAATTCTTTCTTGAAGATTAAAATGCACATTTTATAAAAATACTGACAGTGAATTTTATTTCAGGACAAGGAAAATATGTCAGAAAATAATACCTCAAGAAAGTGAACTTATCGCAGAGACTCTTAATAATACATCTCAGGGTCGTATATAATTTTTATTAATAAACATAAGACCTAAAACAATTATAAAGAACGGTTAGAAAACATAACAAGCACACTTCACTATAAATTTAGAATCACTTCCGAAAGAACTAATAAACTTACCCTGGACGGGTCTATGTTGATTTATATATTATTAAATATATTTTAGATACATTATTTATCTTTAAAATATTAGATGATAAGTGATTTACATAATCTGAGTCAAGAATGATATCAAAATGTAGAATCGAATGTGTATGAATACAATTTAAAATTTATGACAGGTGAAATAAGTATGTATGTGCCAGCGCACGCATAAATGGATCAAAGAGGATAAACGCGTCGTCGCCGCGTTACAGTACCGGGGGGGGCCGGTTTTAAAAAAAAAGTTTTAAAAACTTTTTTTTTAATCTTAAAAATTGTAAAAAAAAATTGAAATAATGTAATTTTGAATTTAGTGAGTAAATTATGAATTAAAAAATACATAGTAAACCTTAAAAAAATATAAACTTATTATACAATAATAGTAAAACTAAATGGATGAAGTGAAAGTTAATTTAGAAAGGTGAATGAAATTGAGATGAGTATATACAATAAGCCAATCAGTTCCACATACATCCTACCTAACAAATACTAACATACATACATCACCTAACAAAGTCATAATTCCATTTAAGGATTTGTGACTAAATACATCATAGAGAAAGCTTATATATTAGGAAGCATTTCTCAAGAACTGAGCTTATTAATGGTGTAGGCTTAATTAAAAATTAGTCACCAACCGCTAACTTGTAAATAATAGCTTAAGGCTTTTTTAACGTGTTACTAAAACCGCACGATGACAAATATGTACAAGCATGTACAGTCAAACGTCAAAAATGGAGTCATACCTTAAAGATCGTATTGCCTTGCAGGCGCGCAGTCCTTCATTGTGTGCGTAACGTGCATATTACGGACGTATAATTACAATAAGAACATTACTCACACTAAGCTAATTATCATATTACCCACCCACACCTAGACACAACTCTGCTGCGTGCTCACTGCTCATGCTGCCTACGTGCTGCCATCTATCAAATTCACGGTATACTAAGTATAAAGAATTATGACACCATCGAGTCTGAGACGGAAGTATAATATACAATACGTATAGTTTATTGTAAAGCAAACTAATAATGGTGAGTATAGCGACACGCAACCAATTGTTAATTTCACCACAAGTTAATGCATCTGCTAGTCTAATTGGTAGTCGGATAGACTGCAGTTAATATAGGTCCAAGTTCGAGTCACAGTCCGAAACTTAATTTTCATATTATACCCAATTCTTAAGTTTAGAGTAATTTTATATAATGCAAGTAATGTGGTTTATATATATTTGTTATAAAATAAAAATGCACAATAATCATAACAGCTATTTATTCGTGTAAATATATAGGTTTATTATACTTATGTATAATTTATTATTATAA
This sequence comes from Ephestia elutella, assembly GCA_018467065.1. Lineage (NCBI taxonomy): Eukaryota > Metazoa > Arthropoda > Insecta > Lepidoptera > Pyralidae > Ephestia > Ephestia elutella. The sequence goes on from CM031586.1 coordinate 9,021,246, forward strand.
ACTTCTGTGCAAATTAAAATTTATATTTTAATCTATTCCCTAACTAATTACAAAATAAAAACCCTAAAATGAACTTAAAAAATAAGCATCTGCAGTAAGCTAAGTATCTGTTTATTTATTTTACTTATTACGAAATTTTACCTTCGCTCTTTGTTAGTAAATATTGAGGTTATAGCTTAAGTATTCGTTTTCATTACGAAAAGAAGATTGAAACTATACCTCAACATTTAACAATTTATATAGAATATGTTTTTTTATACGAAACATAACCTCGTATTCTTTATACAAAAACAAGTAATAAGTATAAAAATAATTTAAATAATGTTATACGAGTAATATACGTTAATAAAACCTGATTTGATATTACCTAATAATAGAAAGAAGATAATTGGAATATGTATACCTACTTAATTAATGAACTCACTAATTCATTTTGAACACCAATCACTAACTCACTATTTTGTATAGGTCCCGTTATTGTTTTTCTACACACATTTCAATCACAATACAGCTGTTCTAAACTTTCATACAGTGAGAAACTGATTCTTCCTTGCTTGCCTCCTATACACCATCAGGCCCCATAGATTTTCTATGGTGTTGAGGTCAGGAGACTGCGCTGGCCAAGGATGATATTTATTTCGGGAAACGAAATAAATTATCCAGTTTTTTGAAGCTTGAAGTGCACGACGAACAGTAGATAAACATCAAATAGATCAGCAAAACGCCTGGTAGGTAAAACCATAGCATTCATATTCTTCCAACATTATCGTTGCTGCTGCTCAGAGGTAATAGTCGGTCTTCTGCTTTGCTGCAAGGCTGCGTCAGCAAATCGCTAAGCCCAACGTGTCCTCCACTAAAACAATATTATAATATTTAATTACTTAATATTTTTTATTTAATTTTAAGGCTATCACTTTTGCAAAGCAAAATCATTTATTATATGTCAATACATTAAACATTATATATTATGACTTTATGTTCGATCACAAAACATTACATACCTAACCTACACATAGTAATTATCAAAGCTATTTATTAATTTAAAAATACTTACTCTATCCAGTTACTTTCATTAGGAATTGAGGTTATTTTGCTGCCACTATTATGCAAAGCAATACTATATGAATTTCGCTTTGTTTCCATAATATTTTTATTGGTCTGAATTGTCAAGTGTTGGTAAGGTATACTCCACAAATAGATAAATAGGTATCACTAGAAAATAAGTGAATTTGTCTTCATCACAGTTTGCAACTAAAACGGTAATAAATATCTGTCTTTTTTTCATTCACCGTCAAATATTCATTTTTATTGCTGCTCCATACGAATGTGGTCGCAACTTCAAAGGAAAAAACTTATTTATGAAACGGGGTAGCGTTTTGATGGCCGATTATTTCCATCTTATTCATACCTGCTGTTCCTCGCATAAGTGCATCACTATCAGTAGTACCTCCGTTTTGACATTAGTGTCGGACACTTTTTATATGGGAGTCCCGTCTCTTTGGAACTATACGGAAACATCGTAGTCAGTCGACATTAGACACACATTAGAATTTAAGAAACAACACATAATCATAAGGTCTTAAGTGCAATTACTGCTTTAATCAATTAGTATGAGAAATTCTGACTGCAGAATTGGATGTAGCTGTACCTTAATAAATAGGTAGAGTATAAAAATAACACTATGCGCGAAACGCAAAAAATTAAAATAAACGTCTTAGTAATGACGTAAGGAAAATATCAAGTTAATGACATAAATTGTGTAAGTAAGTAAGGTAAATAAGTAAGGTAAGTAGAGTTACAAATTAGAAAACTCTAATTAAAATAATACAGTAATTAAATACAATTAACAGTAATTAACGGTAATTAAATGTAATTAAAAGTACTTAAAGGTAAGTAAAAGTACTTAATTAAAAGTTATTAATTAACTTACTTTAGTTAATTAAAATAGGAGAAGAAAAAGAAGTAAAAAAAAATAATTGAACAAATTTTCAAATTAGGATGACAATTGTCAAATGAGATGAGAAACTAAAAGGTGATGAGGTGAGAAAATAAACATCTTTTCAAATAAAAAGATTAAATAGTTATTAAAGCAACTAGAGTAAAGAAATTGCCTTAATTGGCTTAACATCTTTGATATGCCAGCGGCCTAGGGGTTTGTGATACAAATCTGTTAAATCATAAACTAGTGGCGAGATTTTATTTGTTATGTAACATTTAATAAATTTGGGTGCTAATTTAGCTGAAAAATGTTTATCAGCAGAACTTAAAGGATAATTCCGCTTCCAAACGATGTCACCTATATTAAATTCGATATATTGACGATGTTTATCGTAAAGTTTAGCATTGACTTCATGGGATTTATACATTCGTTTTTGTACTTCTGAAAATACTGGAAGTAAATTACCTAAATGCTCTGCATAAATATCGCGAGGAGCAAATATATAATCTTCAATAGATTCGGTATCCGAATATATTGAACCACAAGTAACTAATTCACGGCCGAAGACGAGGTAAGAAGGGGTAAATTTTGTTGTTTCATTAACGGATGAGTTAATGGCAAATTGGATATGATTCAAATGTAAGTCCCAAGTACGATGGTCGTCATCAACAAAAGAAGCTATAGCTGTGATTATAGTTTTGTTGTAACGCTCAACAGGATTTACTTGAGGGCAGTAACGTGGAGTGTAATGTACATGAGGTATTTTGTAAGTGTTAAACAAGTCTTTAAGTTCAGCACTTATCATTTGAGGACCATTATCTAGAATTATGGTTTCTGGAATACCATAATTCATAAAAACTAAATTTTCAAGAATATGTTTTATAATAGATGATGTTGCTCTTTTAATGGGGTAAATAAGGCAGTATTTAGAAAAACAGCAGGTAACCACTAATATGAATCTATTTAATTTACGTGATAAAGGTAAGGGACCAATAAAATCGATAGCGATTGTTTGAAAAGGACGAGAACAATTTTTGGGCTTGCCCATTAAACCGATAGTGTTTTGATTTTGGTGTTTGTAGGCTAAACAAGTATCACATTTAGAGATGAAAAATACTACATCTTTGTACATACCAGGCCAATAATAATGAAGTTTAAGGCGATGGTAGGTTTTGAAAATACCGAAGTGAGCTGCAGTAGGTAAATTATGATTTTCATAAATAATGGACTCTCGAAACTCTGATGGAATTACGAGTTTCCAGTTGAACTCAGAATTATATTCAGTAACAGCGCGACAATATTTAAATAATTTATTATTTTTAATGAGGTAATCTGGAGTAGAAGTTGGATTTATTCTACATTTGTCAAATATAGAGTTATACCAAGTGTCTTTAGATTGCTCAAATGACATATTAATAGCGTTAACATGAGCGATGCGGGATAATTGATCAGGTACTACATGTTCAGAGCCATGTTTATGTTTAATTTCAAAATTAAACATAGAGAGACGGATGCACCAGCGTGCTAGTCTACCTGTAGGGTTATCAAGACGTAAGAACCATTGTAAAGCAGAATGATCCGTATAAATAGTAAACTGTTTTCCGTTGTCTAAATAACAACGCCAGTGTTCTAAAGCAGTTATCACACTAAGAAGCTCGCGCTCTGTAATTGAATAGTTGCGTTGAGGAGCAGTTAGGGTTTTACTCATGTAAGCTATAGGTTTTTCAACGCCATCGAAATCTTGTGTGAGCATGGCACCAATGCCATATGCGGAAGCATCACAATGAACAGCGAATGGTTTTGTGAAATCGGGACAAGCTAATATAGGAGTACTAACTAAAGCCTGTTTAATTGAGATGAAGGCTTTATCAGCCTCAAGAGACCATTTGAAAGGAGGTGCTTTCTTTTTAGTAGAGGTAAGCTTAGTGAGAGGGGCAGTTAAAGTACTTAAATTAGGGATAAATCGTCGGTACCAGCTAGCGGTGCCAAGGAATCTTTTAACATCCTTAACAGATGTAGGAGTTTTAATATTTAGGATCGCTTGAACCTTAGTAGGGTCAGTTTGTAAACCGTCTTGATTTACTATATAGCCTAAATATTTGAGTTCATGTCTAAAGAAAGAACATTTAGGAAAGTTAACTGTAATGTTAGCTTGAGAAAGTTTAGTGATTAATTTAGTTAATAATTCAACGTGTTGTTCAAATGTTGGTGTAGCTATGACGATATCATCTAAATAACAAAAAATAGTGTTATCTAGCATAAGGTCTGATAGTAAATTATCAAGAAATCTTTGTTGAGTAGCAGGTGCGTTAGTTAGACCGAAGGGCATTACTTTAAATTGGTACATGCCACGACCTGGAACATGGAAAGCAGTCTTTGGACGATCTTCCTTTCGTAAAGGAATCTCCCAAAATGCTTTCGCAATGTCAATAGACGATAAATATTTACAATTTTTTAAATTATCTAAGATATCTGAAATTAAGGGTAATTTGTAAGCGTCTTTACGAGTGATGCTATTCAATTTTCGACTGTCTACACAGAAACGCCAGGAGCCATCCTTTTTAGGAGTTATGATAACGGGACTAAGCCATGGGCTTTCGCAAGGTTCGATAACATCTAGTTTAAGCATTTCATCGACCTCTGTTTTTAATGCTTTTTGCTTTTCTGGTGATAAACGATAGCATCGTTGACGAATGGGAGCATGATCACCGGTATCGATGTGATGTTCAGCGAGGTGAGTTTTTCCTAATGGTTTAGTTTCAGTAGAAATTTGTTTAAATTTGTCTATTATTAAATTAGCTAAATCTTGTTGTGTATTTGTTAAATTTTCAAATGAGTGAAGATTAGTAGAAGTTGAATGAACTAGAAAATTGTTATTTTCAGAAGTAAAGTGAGTATTAATGTTACGAAGTATGTTAGGAGCTATATTAAATGTTTTCCAGAAATCGATGCCAAGAATTAAAGGTTCATGAACATCTGGAATTACATGAGCAGTAATTATAGAAAATTTATTATTATAAATTACCGGAAGTGAAATTGTTCCGATAGATTTAATAGGTTGTCCGTTAGCTACGGTACCTAAAATACGTTGGTCTTTTCTCAATGAGAGACCAGACTTAAGTAAAAGTTTATGTGAGTCCTTACCAAGAATTGTAATTGAACTTCCACTATCTAATAATCCATTTAAAATGAGATTATTAATTTTAATATGTAAATAGGGACGTTGTGTGTCTTTGTTTTCAAAAAGAAGAGTGTTCACATTTGTACGAAGGAGAGTATTCACATTATAAGAATTAAAAAAAAAGTTTTATGTATTCAAGCCAATTATTCCAATCTTGTTTATCAAAATTTGTGGAATTATCTATTTCTTTAAACTGTTTCTTAAATATTTTTGTTGTATTTGATTTATGACAGGATGGACAATGGGGAAATGTGACATTTTGTAGGCCACATCTATAACAAATGATTTGAGTATTCGTACATATGGAAAGGGGATGAGAGTTGGTTCGACACCTTGGGCAGGTGAAGGTAGGAAATTTTTGTAGTTTTCGTGTTTTAATAGCGTAGGTAGTTGTAGTAAAAGGATATTCGGGAATAAATGGTGTTGTTGTTGTGGGTTGATTGAAAGAGACAAGTGGTTGTGAAAATGTGGAATTATTATTCATATGTATTAATCTTTCAGTAAATTGACATGATTCTATCAAGGAGTCAAGAGAATTTATGTCTTGTTCGGAGATGCGTAAAGTAAATTCTGGTAGTAGATTTCGTAAAAATATTTCAATTTGTTCTGTCTCTGGAATGTTTTTGTGTAATTTTGAAAATAATAATTTCATATGTGTTACGTATTCTATAATTCTTTCGTTAGGTTTTTGTATACAGGTGTCTATTTGTTTTTTAATAAGTAATCATGATTAATAATTTCGAAATCTTTTATTAATGTCGTTCTAAATGTTTCCCAATCTGTTATATTTTTTGTTTTTGTTTGAAACAATTCTAAAGCGTTTCCTGTAAGTAGATCATATATATGGGAAAAAAGTGTTCTTTCTGAAATCTTACGAATGGAAGCAAAGTGTTCTAATCTTTGAATGAAATTGTTTGGACAATCGTCGCCGTTAAATGTAAAGCGTTTTAACTCGCTAGTATAGTTCTCTCCAATAGAAATTAGTTTATTGGTTAAAGTTTCAAAATATGTAAAGGGTATCGAAAGAGATGAGTTAAGTTCTGTAGAAATAGTATTCATGTTGATTAAAATTAAATTAAAAATAAATTGTATATATAAAGGTATCTATAGGCATGTTAAAATGTTACGAGTGTATCATGGAAAAAATAAATTAAAACTTTGTATTTGTTCCATGTTGTGATTGTCTTTGATCTTAGCAACCAAATTTGTTGACAACTGACATTAAATAAATAGTAAAATTAAATTAAAGAAGGAAAGGGAATAAAATATAAATAAAGTAGTCAAATTAAAATAATCTTCTTAGCTATCAGCGATATAGTATTTTGTTGGCGGAGTGTTTCGCTGGCTCTTCAAAAGTGTTCTTGAGAAGTGAAGCGGCTCTCACGATGTCTGCCAACAATTGGATCGGTGGCGAGGCGTTGGCCATCAGTATATGTTTGACGGGTTGCGGCAATCAGCTCAGAAGCCAGCCCAGCAGTAGTGCGCATGGGCTATAATAGTCAACCCAGCAGCGACGAGTTCAGGCAACAGCAGTTGGCTCAGTAGCTGGCTCAACAGCAGCAAATACGAGATATGGCAGTCCGTAAAGCAGCAGCAGTAGGCTTGCCACAAGTGTGGGCTGTTGTAAGCGGCCCAGCAGTAGCGAGTGCAAGTTATAGCAGCAGTATTGACTTTGTGAATAAATACTCTTGTCTTTTCTTGTGTAAATATATTTTTACTTACAGTTTGTTTTCTTTAATTTACGAGGGCGCCATTATCGCAGAGACTCTTAATAATACATCTCAGGGTCGTATATAATTTTTATTAATAAACATAAGACCTAAAACAATTATAAAGAACGGTTAGAAAACATAACAAGCACACTTCACTATAAATTTAGAATCACTTCCGAAAGAACTAATAAACTTACCCTGGACGGGTCTATGTTGATTTATATATTATTAAATATATTTTAGATACATTATTTATCTTTAAAATATTAGATGATAAGTGATTTACATAATCTGAGTCAAGAATGATATCAAAATGTAGAATCGAATGTGTATGAATACAATTTAAAATTTATGACAGGTGAAATAAGTATGTATGTGCCAGCGCACGCATAAATGGATCAAAGAGGATAAACGCGTCGTCGCCGCGTTACAGTACCGGGGGGGGCCGGTTTTAAAAAAAGTTTTAAAAACTTTTTTTTTAATCTTAAAAATTGTAAAAAAAAATTGAAATAATGTAATTTTGAATTTAGTGAGTAAATTATGAATTAAAAAATACATAGTAAACCTTAAAAAAATATAAACTTATTATACAATAATAGTAAAACTAAATGGATGAAGTGAAAGTTAATTTAGAAAGGTGAATGAAATTGAGATGAGTATATACAATAAGCCAATCAGTTCCACATACATCCTACCTAACAAATACTAACATACATACATCACCTAACAAAGTCATAATTCCATTTAAGGATTTGTGACTAAATACATCATAGAGAAAGCTTATATATTAGGAAGCATTTCTCAAGAACTGAGCTTATTAATGGTGTAGGCTTAATTAAAAATTAGTCACCAACCGCTAACTTGTAAATAATAGCTTAAGGCTTTTTTAACGTGTTACTAAAACCGCACGATGACAAATATGTACAAGCATGTACCTTAATAAATAGGTAGAGTATAAAAATAACACTATGCGCGAAACGCAAAAAATTAAAATAAACGTCTTAGTAATGACGTAAGGAAAATATCAAGTTAATGACATAAATTGTGTAAGTAAGTAAGGTAAATAAGTAAGGTAAGTAGAGTTACAAATTAGAAAACTCTAATTAAAATAATACAGTAATTAAATACAATTAACAGTAATTAACGGTAATTAAATGTAATTAAAAGTACTTAAAGGTAAGTAAAAGTACTTAATTAAAAGTTATTAATTAACTTACTTTAGTTAATTAAAATAGGAGAAGAAAAAGAAGTAAAAAAAAATAATTGAACAAATTTTCAAATTAGGATGACAATTGTCAAATGAGATGAGAAACTAAAAGGTGATGAGGTGAGAAAATAAACATCTTTTCAAATAAAAAGATTAAATAGTTATTAAAGCAACTAGAGTAAAGAAATTGCCTTAATTGGCTTAACATCTTTGATATGCCAGCGGCCTAGGGGTTTGTGATACAAATCTGTTAAATCATAAACTAGTGGCGAGATTTTATTTGTTATGTAACATTTAATAAATTTGGGTGCTAATTTAGCTGAAAAATGTTTATCAGCAGAACTTAAAGGATAATTCCGCTTCCAAACGATGTCACCTATATTAAATTCGATATATTGACGATGTTTATCGTAAAGTTTAGCATTGACTTCATGGGATTTATACATTCGTTTTTGTACTTCTGAAAATACTGGAAGTAAATTACCTAAATGCTCTGCATAAATATCGCGAGGAGCAAATATATAATCTTCAATAGATTCGGTATCCGAATATATTGAACCACAAGTAACTAATTCACGGCCGAAGACGAGGTAAGAAGGGGTAAATTTTGTTGTTTCATTAACGGATGAGTTAATGGCAAATTGGATATGATTCAAATGTAAGTCCCAAGTACGATGGTCGTCATCAACAAAAGAAGCTATAGCTGTGATTATAGTTTTGTTGTAACGCTCAACAGGATTTACTTGAGGGCAGTAACGTGGAGTGTAATGTACATGAGGTATTTTGTAAGTGTTAAACAAGTCTTTAAGTTCAGCACTTATCATTTGAGGACCATTATCTAGAATTATGGTTTCTGGAATACCATAATTCATAAAAACTAAATTTTCAAGAATATGTTTTATAATAGATGATGTTGCTCTTTTAATGGGGTAAATAAGGCAGTATTTAGAAAAACAGCAGGTAACCACTAATATGAATCTATTTAATTTACGTGATAAAGGTAAGGGACCAATAAAATCGATAGCGATTGTTTGAAAAGGACGAGAACAATTTTTGGGCTTGCCCATTAAACCGATAGTGTTTTGATTTTGGTGTTTGTAGGCTAAACAAGTATCACATTTAGAGATGAAAAATACTACATCTTTGTACATACCAGGCCAATAATAATGAAGTTTAAGGCGATGGTAGGTTTTGAAAATACCGAAGTGAGCTGCAGTAGGTAAATTATGATTTTCATAAATAATGGACTCTCGAAACTCTGATGGAATTACGAGTTTCCAGTTGAACTCAGAATTATATTCAGTAACAGCGCGACAATATTTAAATAATTTATTATTTTTAATGAGGTAATCTGGAGTAGAAGTTGGATTTATTCTACATTTGTCAAATATAGAGTTATACCAAGTGTCTTTAGATTGCTCAAATGACATATTAATAGCGTTAACATGAGCGATGCGGGATAATTGATCAGGTACTACATGTTCAGAGCCATGTTTATGTTTAATTTCAAAATTAAACATAGAGAGACGGATGCACCAGCGTGCTAGTCTACCTGTAGGGTTATCAAGACGTAAGAACCATTGTAAAGCAGAATGATCCGTATAAATAGTAAACTGTTTTCCGTTGTCTAAATAACAACGCCAGTGTTCTAAAGCAGTTATCACACTAAGAAGCTCGCGCTCTGTAATTGAATAGTTGCGTTGAGGAGCAGTTAGGGTTTTACTCATGTAAGCTATAGGTTTTTCAACGCCATCGAAATCTTGTGTGAGCATGGCACCAATGCCATATGCGGAAGCATCACAATGAACAGCGAATGGTTTTGTGAAATCGGGACAAGCTAATATAGGAGTACTAACTAAAGCCTGTTTAATTGAGATGAAGGCTTTATCAGCCTCAAGAGACCATTTGAAAGGAGGTGCTTTCTTTTTAGTAGAGGTAAGCTTAGTGAGAGGGGCAGTTAAAGTACTTAAATTAGGGATAAATCGTCGGTACCAGCTAGCGGTGCCAAGGAATCTTTTAACATCCTTAACAGATGTAGGAGTTTTAATATTTAGGATCGCTTGAACCTTAGTAGGGTCAGTTTGTAAACCGTCTTGATTTACTATATAGCCTAAATATTTGAGTTCATGTCTAAAGAAAGAACATTTAGGAAAGTTAACTGTAATGTTAGCTTGAGAAAGTTTAGTGATTAATTTAGTTAATAATTCAACGTGTTGTTCAAATGTTGGTGTAGCTATGACGATATCATCTAAATAACAAAAAATAGTGTTATCTAGCATAAGGTCTGATAGTAAATTATCAAGAAATCTTTGTTGAGTAGCAGGTGCGTTAGTTAGACCGAAGGGCATTACTTTAAATTGGTACATGCCACGACCTGGAACATGGAAAGCAGTCTTTGGACGATCTTCCTTTCGTAAAGGAATCTCCCAAAATGCTTTCGCAATGTCAATAGACGATAAATATTTACAATTTTTTAAATTATCTAAGATATCTGAAATTAAGGGTAATTTGTAAGCGTCTTTACGAGTGATGCTATTCAATTTTCGACTGTCTACACAGAAACGCCAGGAGCCATCCTTTTTAGGAGTTATGATAACGGGACTAAGCCATGGGCTTTCGCAAGGTTCGATAACATCTAGTTTAAGCATTTCATCGACCTCTGTTTTTAATGCTTTTTGCTTTTCTGGTGATAAACGATAGCATCGTTGACGAATGGGAGCATGATCACCGGTATCGATGTGATGTTCAGCGAGGTGAGTTTTTCCTAATGGTTTAGTTTCAGTAGAAATTTGTTTAAATTTGTCTATTATTAAATTAGCTAAATCTTGTTGTGTATTTGTTAAATTTTCAAATGAGTGAAGATTAGTAGAAGTTGAATGAACTAGGAAATTGTTATTTTCAGAAGTAAAGTGAGTATTAATGTTACGAAGTATGTTAGGAGCTATATTAAATGTTTTCCAGAAATCGATGCCAAGAATTAAAGGTTCATGAACATCTGGAATTACATGAGCAGTAATTATAGAAAATTTATTATTATAAATTACCGGAAGTGAAATTGTTCCGATAGATTTAATAGGTTGTCCGTTAGCTACGGTACCTAAAATACGTTGGTCTTTTCTCAATGAGAGACCAGACTTAAGTAAAAGTTTATGTGAGTCCTTACCAAGAATTGTAATTGAACTTCCACTATCTAATAATCCATTTAAAATGAGATTATTAATTTTAATATGTAAATAGGGACGTTGTGTGTCTTTGTTTTCAAAAAGAAGAGTGTTCACATTTGTACGAAGGAGAGTATTCACATTATAAGAATTAAAAAAAAGTTTTATGTATTCAAGCCAATTATTCCAATCTTGTTTATCAAAATTTGTGGAATTATCTATTTCTTTAAACTGTTTCTTAAATATTTTTGTTGTATTTGATTTATGACAGGATGGACAATGGGGAAATGTGACATTTTGTAGGCCACATCTATAACAAATGATTTGAGTATTCGTACATATGGAAAGGGGATGAGAGTTGGTTCGACACCTTGGGCAGGTGAAGGTAGGAAATTTTTGTAGTTTTCGTGTTTTAATAGCGTAGGTAGTTGTAGTAAAAGGATATTCGGGAATAAATGGTGTTGTTGTTGTGGGTTGATTGAAAGAGACAAGTGGTTGTGAAAATGTGGAATTATTATTCATATGTATTAATCTTTCAGTAAATTGACATGATTCTATCAAGGAGTCAAGAGAATTTATGTCTTGTTCGGAGATGCGTAAAGTAAATTCTGGTAGTAGATTTCGTAAAAATATTTCAATTTGTTCTGTCTCTGGAATGTTTTTGTGTAATTTTGAAAATAATAATTTCATATGTGTTACGTATTCTATAATTCTTTCGTTAGGTTTTTGTATACAGGTGTCTATTTGTTTTTTAATAAGTAATAATGATTAATAATTTCGAAATCTTTTATTAATGTCGTTCTAAATGTTTCCCAATCTGTTATATTTTTTGTTTTTGTTTGAAACCATTCTAAAGCGTTTCCTGTAAGTAGATCATATATATGGGAAAAAGTGTTCTTTCTGAAATCTTACGAATGGAAGCAAAGTGTTCTAATCTTTGAATGAAATTGTTTGGACAATCGTCGCCGTTAAATGTAAAGCGTTTTAACTCGCTAGTATAGTTCTCTCCAATAGAAATTAGTTTATTGGTTAAAGTTTCAAAATATGTAAAGGGTATCGAAAGAGATGAGTTAAGTTCTGTAGAAATAGTATTCATGTTGATTAAAATTAAATTAAAAATAAATTGTATATATAAAGGTATCTATAGGCATGTTAAAATGTTACGAGTGTATCATGGAAAAAATAAATTAAAACTTTGTATTTGTTCCATGTTGTGATTGTCTTTGATCTTAGCAACCAAATTTGTTGACAACTGACATTAAATAAATAGTAAAATTAAATTAAAGAAGGAAAGGAAAAAATATAAATAAAGTAGTCAAATTAAAATAATCTTCTTAGCTATCAGCGATATAGTATTTTGTTGGCGGAGTGTTTCGCTGGCTCTTCAAAAGTGTTCTTGAGAAGTGAAGCGGCTCTCACGATGTCTGCCAACAATTGGATCGGTGGCGAGGCGTTGGCCATCAGTATATGTTTGACGGGTTGCGGCAATCAGCTCAGAAGCCAGCCCAGCAGTAGTGCGCATGGGCTATAATAGTCAACCCAGCAGCGACGAGTTCAGGCAACAGCAGTTGGCTCAGTAGCTGGCTCAACAGCAGCAAATACGAGATATGGCAGTCCGTAAAGCAGCAGCAGTAGGCTTGCCACAAGTGTGGGCTGTTGTAAGCGGCCCAGCAGTAGCGAGTGCAAGTTATAGCAGCAGTATTGACTTTGTGAATAAATACTCTTGTCTTTTCTTGTGTAAATATATTTTTACTTACAGTTTGTTTTCTTTAATTTACGAGGGCGCCATTATCGCAGAGACTCTTAATAATACATCTCAGGGTCGTATATAATTTTTATTAATAAACATAAGACCTAAAACAATTATAAAGAACGGTTAGAAAACATAACAAGCACACTTCACTATAAATTTAGAATCACTTCCGAAAGAACTAATAAACTTACCCTGGACGGGTCTATGTTGATTTATATATTATTAAATATATTTTAGATACATTATTTATCTTTAAAATATTAGATGATAAGTGATTTACATAATCTGAGTCAAGAATGATATCAAAATGTAGAATCGAATGTGTATGAATACAATTTAAAATTTATGACAGGTGAAATAAGTATGTATGTGCCAGCGCACGCATAAATGGATCAAAGAGGATAAACGCGTCGTCGCCGCGTTACAAACTGCTATGGGGAATATTTCTCTTACGTACTACGAGTACCAGGACATTGAATGGACGCCAGCAACCATCAACATCATTGCAATGTTTCATTGCACGTGATTTTAAATAATTTAAAATAAATTTTATTTATTTAATGACTATAGTATTTTTTCCCAAAAGGGATAGAATTTCCCATTGTAAAAAGCTGATGCAGATCCGTCCGCATACCGCGCACGGCACAAGATTCAGCGTCTCAATTTTTTTGGTTTTGCTATACTGTACTGAATATAATTAATAATCTTAGATCCGACCCTGTATTCTGTCGTTGTGTGAATAATAATCTTAGTGTGTGTTTTTGCCATGCAATTTCAAATGACATGTTCAGTCTGCTTACTATTATTATATGTCTGTGGATAAAATAAAAGTTTTATACTCGATACATTTGTAGAGTAAAACATTTATAAAAAAACAAGTTTGTAAAATGAAACGTTTTTAAAATAACGAGTTTGTAAAATGAAACATTTTTAAAAGGTGTAGTTTTTTAAGTGATGGTTTGTGAAAGGTTTTTTGGTGAAACATTAGTGAACCCGTGTGAACAACTGACCTGGGGGCCGATTCTACTAATGGGGGATTTTCAGAGAGTCCGAGACCCAAATTAAAAAAAAAGTTCCAGATGACTTCATAGATAGCGCTTAGTAAGAGGCCATACAAAAAGCAAAAATGCAAGGGATTGGCAGTTTTCGAAATAAAACCTAATAAAAAAACATCTAAAAAGTATCAATATTGTAAGTTGCACAACTGTCAAACAGTTACGTGATTTTTTTCTGTGTTTTTGACAAGAAAAAGCGCATATTGGCATACAGTGCGACAAGGCTTATAATGAACGTGGTTAAAAAAGGAACTAACGCCTTCAATAAACGAGTCTACATCTTCTTGAAAGGCCGGCAACACTCTTGTGATACCCCTGGTGTTGCAGTAGTCCATGGGCAGCGGTGATCGCTTACCATCAGGTGACCCGCTTGTTCGTTTGCCGCCCTATGTTATAAAAAAAATCTTGATGAACGTCATTTTTGACAACTTTGACAAGTGTTCTGCCATGTGTGGTGTCTCCAAAAGTGGTGATTACCATGACCATGTCAATTTCATGTCTTTTTTCTTTAACCATGTACTTAACCTAGAACTTGATTTTTATCATTGTATAAATGATGCCGGGATTTCTAAATGAAAGTGGCTATTAATATTTTAAAACTATATTTTAAATCAAAATGTATTTCAAATCACAACCCAAAATCAACGAACCAAAAAAATCAATAAATCCAACAAAGATAAAAAAAAAGACGATCACATTTTTTAAAAGCAGAATATTAGCGGCCAGTAAATGACACCACTTTATACATACTGCCCGCCAAAGACGACAGTCTTTAAATCCACTTTAAAACAAAGTTATGATTCTAATGAATAGTTTAGAGAATCACAGTAGAATTTTCCAACATTTTTTATCTATTTATCGTAATTATCCTAATAGAAAACAAGTGGACTGTATTTTAATAAACTACTGAAACTAACTTAACATTATGTAAAAATCAGTTAATGTCAGTCAACCTTGTCAACCTTAAAGTATTCTAAACAACATAAATTATACAGATATATTAATACCATACCTCTAGTTCATTAACACGTCTAAAATATATATACATCTATCTAATACATTGCCAATTATTGAAATGATTTGTGCTGTGCAAATATAGGTACCTATATTCTAATCTATACTAGCTTATTTACAGAGAAATTGTTGAAACTAAAAATGTATCTTTTTTCAAATTCGTCTAAGATTGTTTTATTGACAACCTTACAACCTTAATGTATGCTTATCTGCCTATACCTAACTTAAATCCTAAACCTAAATATTTTGCACACACACTGTATATTTTCTCTACTTATGTATCTAACGATCTCAGCTCATATTTTACCACTTACTATCCATCCTAATGCTGTATTTTGGGCGATGGTGGTGCCAGAGGGTGACCTCATGAGACCATCCCTAATTATATTGCTGTAAACCTCGGCACCAAGCAGAATGTCGATTGCATTTGGTTGGATAAATTTCGGGTCAGCCAACTTAACGCTTTCCAACGCTGACCATGATACTCCAATACTTTTTGTTGGAAGAGTCGAAGTTATTTTATCAACAACATATGCTTTGACCTTTCTTGCATATCTAGGATTAACATGTGAACGGATTAACAAATTAACTATTGATCGTGAAATAATGCTCTTCCCTTCGCCTAAACCTGTTACAATACTATTACATGAAATCTTCTTTAATCCCAATTGATCTACTACCTTCTGCGTGATGAAAGAAGACTGCGATCCTTGATCGACTAAAGATCGAAGACGGTGTGAACCTTCGTGTTTGTATGAATCAGTTGTTACTATAGCTGTGGGTAACAAAACATGTTGAGAATCATTTCTTGTGAAATTACTATTAATTTGTGAAACATTTTGTCCTGGTGGTGTCTGGTGTAAGAGATTATGATGCCTTCCGTTACATATACTACAATAGGTTGTATTACGGCAGTATTTGGCTGAGTGGTTAGCTTCTAAGCAATTATAACAAACTCTATTTGCTTCAACAAACTGACGTCTAATAATGTAATCTAACACCAAAAAATCTTTACAATCGCCAAGTCCATGACTTCTCTCACAATAAGAACATGATACATTCGTAACTAACATATTATTCAACATTTTTGAAGGCCCTTCAGTTATCACATGACCGCGATTATTTTCATTTGTCTTATTAAACTCGTTTACCTTGGTATCCAAGAACTCAATTGAGCGAAATCTTTTCTCTAAAAATAATTTGAATTGGGTGAAAGTAGGCAAACTATTAGATACTGATAAAATTTCGCTCACTTGTGATTCCCACAATTTTCGAGACTCCTGGTCTAATTTCGAACTAATAATATATATAATCAGAATGTCCCACGTCTCAGTATTAATACCTAAACTTTTTAAACCATTTAACATATCCAGAGTACAGTTAAGCAGATCCTTGATTGCAGTAGCAGATTCTGTGACTATCTTTCTCTTATTAAAAAAATCACTCAATATACTATTGACTAAGTATTGTTTATTGTCGTAACGGTATTGTAACAAAGACCAACACTGAGAGTAGTTATCATTGGTGATTGGAATATGCCGAAATAACTGTTCCGCTTCTCCGGTTACATGGGCCTTTAGATAATGAAGCTTCTGCACGTTATCTAGAGAGCTATCACTATGTATCAGGGATATAAATAAGTCGCGGAATGTTGTCCATTCTGTATATTTCCCACTGAAGACTGGAATAACTATTTTAGGCAACTTTACATTTCCCTTATCACTGCATTTTGTGTGAATTGATAAATTAGACGTGACATAATCTTGATTACCAGGCCTAATTATCTGTTTCTCTATTAACTCTCTTAGCTCGGATTTAAATTCTATGTAAAACTCCTCCGTATTCTCATAAACAGATTCTAGGAAGTAGCTGGAGTTCAATAATTCGCTATTTCGCAATAATTTGTAATGATTGGAAGTAAATTCTGTCCATTTAGTGTCTATAGTTTGTAATCTTGTTTCAATATGTATCCTCGATAACTTTTCCTTAGGACTATTTTCAAAATTAATTCTAGACTTCTTTAAATTCTCTTTTATATTATTTTGAATAGATATTAATTCCATTTTGCTATAACAAGTAGATGCCAACTATGAAATCTGGTAATATTTTTTTAAATAACTCACGGTAACTCCTTTACCACCACACTTGTCCACTATCTCATGCACCGCCGCCGTACAGCTGCGGGAGTAGATGACGTTGAGGATGCTTTAATGCTTCTAATGCACTGCTGTTGCTACAGAACTTGGGAACCTCAGCCGTGAACTACTGCATCACTAATCCCGGCCAATCCATAAAACCAAAACTACTACTTTAATGCCTTCGGCTGGCTACTACTATCCGGCTCGAAGGACCAATGTATAAATGATGCCGGGATTTCTAAATGAAAGTGGCTATTAATATTTTAAAACTATATTTTAAATCAAAATGTATTTCAAATCACAACCCAAAATCAACGAACCAAAAAAATCAATAAATCCAACAAAGATAAAAAAAAGACGATCACATTTTTTAAAAGCAGAATATTAGCGGCCAGTAAATGACACCACTTTATACAATCATAGATTTTCATTATTATTATTCAGTCATGATTGTATGTTTAATTATTATAAGATCGCGAAAAAAGCAATATTTTATTTCTTTTTTACACTGTTATTTAAGGAGATTTTTATTTCAATGGCTAAAGTCACTTCAACGCCTCTGACCAACCCTCTGACACATATTCAGCTTTGTCGCACTGTAGCAGTGTGACCGTTTTTGGTATTTTCAGTTCTAATTAAGTATAATTGGGGCATTTCAGAATGATGTTATAATCGGGCCGAAACCTAAACTCCCCTATGACGTATGTCACTTTGACAATAATAGTGATGTACCTAAACACGAATCGCTGCGATTATTTGATGTTACGTAAAAAAACAAATCGAAATAAAATAATTATTTTTATTAATCAGAAGTCTGAACCTGAGTCTGAGTCGCTGTCATCGTCAATAACATGGATAATAAATTAATTGTGAATAATATTATCTACTTGATGTCACGATTCGATACGATTGCGTGAATTCTTGTCCCTTTTTCTTTCTTTTTTTGTATTACTTTAATGTTAAATATGTTTAATCTTAAAACGCAATAATTTTTATATCCAGCATTTACAAACCTTGTTAAATAAATGGGTCTGACAAACGTTTTTTACTTTATATGCCAAAAAAATCTGCAAAAAATTACGAGAATAACGGTGTTTTTACTTTTTTCATATCTTAAAAAATGGCTGATATATTTACGATCAAAGTTCGTATTTCCGACTGTAGGTTTTTAAAAACGCGGGCGGGCGCTCACAAGCCGCTGACGTCATAACCTTGCTCACTCGCCAGACACGCTCCCGTTCGCGCGCCGCTGTGTAGTAAAAATTAAAATTATTAAGTTCTTTGTAGTAAAATGGGAAAAAGATACTGTATTGTGCCTTTATGTTCCAATTCAACAGTTAAAACACCAGATAAACTCTTTTTTTATGTGCCGGAGGACCCGAAAATGAGGAAAAAGTGGATGACAGCCATAAAAAGAGTCGATTCAATAGGGCCTAAAACTAAAGCGCACTGTTGTGAAGACCATTTCGATGTGTTTATCCTTTACTTTCGATCGTTTAAATAGGTCTATACCTATGTTAATAGCCCTGACGAAACTTTATTATTAATAGGTACCTACAAAATGTACTTTTTTAATCAAATATTAGAACGGCTTAATCGATTTTGATAAAACATGTCTAATACTAATAAAAAAAAAATTAAAATGCATCGATCATACAGACAGACACACATAGCGGTCAAAGCTCTCTTTTTGCGACGGACGTTAATAAATCTATACTAATATAATAAAGCTGAAGAGGTTTTTGTTTGCGTGAACGCACTTGACCGATTTATAAAAATATTTGATCGTTGGATAGGTACGTTATCTCTGTCATATATTTGAAGCTTCTACACCACGGCAAAAGCAACATTTATTGGTCTTTCATTATGGTGTAAGTCAAAAAGTGTTACAACACATGGGACGAAACCGCCCTTTCTCCTATGCGGCCCGCAAGTTGATCAGCACTGATTTCTTAAAAACGTATTTTTATTTTAAAAAAATCGTTGATGTAAACAAGGTAGGATATTGAATAAAATTTATCAAAAATATATAGGCATAATACCTATTAACAGGTAGGTATTTGCCTACTTGGAAAACTAATACCTATATAGGTAGGTACGTAAATACCTACTAGTACTTCTATTCTGTATATGGGTAAATAGTGGCATTTTATTTAAGTTTATACCTACTAGGTAATAAACACAAAATAATCATCAACAACCTCGAAATGTTGATTGGAGTACCTACCTAGGTAGGTACTGTATTTTTACCGGTCCCATAATAAAAACAGCAAATGAAACTCTCATAGGTAGGTAGGTACTTTCAGTTCAGGGAGGACATGATCCACTCTTGGCAGATTGTCTGATTGACCTTTAAGAAAACCTTCTTCCATTCTGCACACACACTTCACGTTTCACTTTAGTCACACACACACACTAGGGACGCAAACTTTATATTAATAGGTACTGTACTTATATTAATAAATTTCAAACAAAATGAAACAAGACGCGAGTAATTTAGTAGGGTCATCGAACCATACTGATAGCCGCCTGCCGCGATCGCGGCGCGGTGAACAAGGGTGTGACGTCATCGCGTTAGCGCCCGTTATTTCGGAAATTAAAAAAGGGCCTAAACTTCTCGTAGTTATAACTTCGGAAATACTGGATGTATTGAAGTGAAATAAAAACTATTGTAATGTACATGATCTACGCTCCAATTTTAGGTATATTTCATAGTAATATTTTGACCCTTTTGTGTTAAACGATGTATCGCGATTTTTTACATTTTCACTTTCCATTTATTGTAGACGGATGCAATGGAACTCCCTAAACGGGCAAGCCGGAAGTTCAAGTACTACATTTCCGCGCATAGATTTAAAATTAAAAAAATTCGGAATCATGGGCTTGACCCTGATGACACCTGTTATACGGGAGTTTAGGTTTCGGCCCGATTATAGTATAATTTTAGTACTTAACCTTTTAGTATAACGTTGTTGGAATTTTAACTACTTTGTCTATTTTGGTATTTTTTTTTGGTATTTTCGCGTGTTTTCACGTAAAAACTTTTTGAAACGATTATTCGGATTTGTTATTGAAATGTGTTTTACATAGCATATTTCTGAAAAAAATGTTAGTACAATTTTGGTATTTTTGAATTTTGCTTTTTAGTATTTTTTAGTGCTGACAGCACAATTTTTTGGTATTTTGTCAAATTTTAAAACGGTCACACTGCACTAAGCCAATTTGGTTTTCAAAAAACGCCGTATGTTGTGACTTGTGCCTGTGACCTTTTTATACTGATTTTTTTTTCTTAATTTAGCTGTCAGAAAATCGCCCATTACAAACACAAACGTGTCAATAGCTCAAAATAAAGGGATAATGAGCGATTTTTCTGACAGCTAAATTAAGAAAAAAAAATCAGTATAAAAAAGTCTCAACAGATAGCGTTTTATGAAAGTCGAGTCGTAATAATGGCTGAACCGCTGAATGCGCTTTTTCTTGTCAACCAGAGGCAGAAAAAAATTACATAACAGGTTGACAGTTGCACAAATCACAATATTGATACTTTTTAATTGTTTTTTTTTACTAAGTTTTTTTTTTTTAAATGCCAATCCCGTGAATTTTTTGCTTTTTGTATAGAACTTTTTTTCTCGCCTTTTCCTAAGCGCCATCTATGAAGTCATCTGGAACTATTTTTTTTTTAATTTGGGTCTCTTAAAATCCCTCATTGGGATGGAGGGAGGAGAGGTAAGCCATTGCCCAGCAGTGGAATCTAAATGGCTGAATTTTAATAATAAATTATCTATTTAAATAGGTGAACGAAGAACAATAAATTTGGTTCATTCAATAAAATGTCAATGTCATCAATGAAAGAAACAATAAACAGACAGATGTGCGGAAGGCGCGCAAACCAATATAATTTTGATTCACATCTTTTTACATAGTTTATGTACTTACTTTTCTTTATAATCGAATTAATTATCATTACTTTTGTGTGTAACAGTAACAGTGTATGTAGATAGTTGTCTATCTCCTAAAATGTCAGCTTTACAGCCGATCCATGCTTTGAATTTGGGTATGTGCGTATAATATCAATTTTAATAAGTCATCGAGTCAGGCTCTAGTATTCTCAAAAGAAATAACTATCAGAATTTTGGGATAAACAGCAGCTGTTTATGCTATCCATATAGAAAATCTGCCAAGTAAATTTGTGTCTAACCAAACCTACTTACCTACATCCTCACAAACTTGTAATGTAAATATATACTAAAAGCATTTAATGAATAACAAGATACTTTCTTTTCATTTTTTTTACAGTAGGTAAGTACTTTTGTTTTGAAGATCTTTGTACAGCTCATGTATGTTGAGTAATGCATAATTTATGATTAATCTTATACTTACTCTCCTTTATTCTGATTTTTCAAAACCAACCAAAATGCAGCGAAAACATGACGGTTTTCTACATCAGTCACACCACCCTGGATCACTAGAAAGAAACTAATTAGAAACTCAATTACCAATAAGTTCAGTGTCACCTCGCCATATATTTTCATACAACATTTGCATACAATTAGTCACTACTGGTATCTAGTTGCCTTGCATGAAAATACTATCTATCCATGTACATAAAATATAACAGTAACTGGTTAATATCTGTTTATAAGAGATATTTTAGGAAAAAATTATGTGATGTAATGTAATGTCAGGGTTATAGGGTCATTAGCCAAAACAATTTTTTTTCTGTCTTTCTATCTGTATGTATGCACATCACACAAAAACTCCTGAATGAAATTTGATGCAGTTTTAACTGTTGTTTTGTTGAAGGTCTAACTTAAAATCTTGTGTAGGTTTCACCTTGATATGTCGCTTAGAACCTGAGGCTTTAACAATAGTGTATTCCGCATGGACAAAGTCAGAAGTGAAAGCTAGTATGTAATTATTTTGGCTGTGACGGAAGAAACTTAACTTGCTTTTTGTATGATTATATAGAGAGTGGAGGGCTCATGCACTGATTAGACAGGAGTGGCGAACTAGTGGGGAGGCCTTTCCAGTGGGACAGTATAGGCACAGAATTTATATAACTACTACGTACAGAAAGGAAACTCCCTGCCCCTCCCGCAATATGGCAACCCCCCGCACCTCCCGCACTTCTCCCCCGTTCTTGTATGGTTGTGGGACATTATGACTATGAAAACGCACACATTGACGTGTTACTGATGTGTTCACGGATATACAGTTTCATTTGTAGTAGTAGTAGGTATATTTGACGCGCCGTTTCTATGAAGCGCCCGCCCTGTGGTATAGGCTAATAAAAAAAAAGATTACCTAAAATAATGACTACAACCTAATTTGAATAAATGTAGCAGGAACTCTTTGTATACTATACTCTCTCCACAGATTTTTCTTTAAACTTTTGGTAAGTAACTAAAAATACTAATAAAAAATTAATATGCAATGAAACACGAAAGTTCTTTTAGTATCAAATCAGCCAATTTGAGAATTCGGCCATTACTTAGTAGTCTCTTGCCTTATCTTATTTTCTGACTTCACAAGAAAGGCTTACAAAAAATATTCTTGCTTACATCCATCCATGCACTACTAGAAGAAATTAAAATAATGAACAAACATGTGTATTGTAAAGTACTGTTCTGTTCTTTACACATTATATTACGGAAAAAATACTCTAAACAATTTAATTTTAATTTTATAGTAAGAAAGTAGTAGTAAATTTTTTTATGAACCACCAGTGCACATGATCTATGCACTTTTGGAGATTAAATTACACACACCCCAAATGAAAATTTGAAGGTGATCAATATTGAAATAGTTTTTATATTCAAGACAAAATCAAAAGTTCAAGTTGGTGGGTAATAAAAGTCATCATGTTTTTGGTTTAAATAATAATTTATTAAAATTAGGTTGTACAATTTTACCCGACAAACATTTAATTTCAAGTTCTAAAATTAGCAAATAATCTAAACTTGCATAAATGTTAATGTAACACACAAATGTATGATGATATATTTATCTAATTTGACAAATAAATTATTCCTTTTTCAGATTCTGTTCAACAACAAGCATTCATTAAGTACTACCTTGCATTACCTGAAGTAAGTAATAGTTAACACTTAAATTATTTATAGAATAAATGGTCATTCAATAATATAAATCATTGTCACAATCCAAGTTTAAGTCTTAATTTTATTAATTTAATTGAGAGTTAATAAATCAAATACTTTTAGTCAGATGTTTTTCGAAACCATGATGATACTTTATCTTTGGCTTTACTGAATTTTTTTCCAACTGAAGCCCAAAATCCTGGTTGTTCTGGAGCAGGTGCTACAGTTGTTAGTGTACTTTCTTGTGAAATTGATTTGTGAGTGACATTTTTCTTATCTTCATAAATATTAGTAACAGAATTTTGGGAATCACTTTGCGTTGCATTATGACTGGGGATTTTTATTTCTTGACCAGAATTTTGATCTTGGTTCTGCTGATAAAAGTTTTCTTTGGGTTTAACCATTGTTATTCCAACTGACGCCCAAAATTCTTGTTCTGATTTAGATGCTACAGTTGTTAGTTCGTGTGAGACATTTTTCTTATCTTCATAAATATTAGTAACAGAATTTTGGGAATCATTTTGTACTGCATTTTGACTGCTGGATAATTTTCGAGCAGAATTTGGATCTTGGTTCCGCTGATCAAAGTATTCTCTAGGAATTTCGACTTCCAATTTTTCATTTAGTTTTTCATTATCAAAGTCTTGATTTGTATTATGTTGACCAAAAATGTTGTTCTTGCCAAACCTTTCCATGTTATCACTTTCCGGATGGAAACTGTCGTAATGATTATTTATGCTCTGCTGGTCATAATTTTCATTCATATTACTGAAATCCTCCAGGTTTTGGTCTAAGTTGACTTGACCGAAATTGTCACCAAACTTATCAAAATTTTGCAAGGTTTGCTCTATATTCTGTTGATCTAAGTTTTTATTTTGCTTATTGAATGTTTCAAACTGATTATTTACACTTTGTTGAAAAAAGTCATCACTTGATTTGCTGAAATCCCGGAGTTGCTCGTTTGACGTTTTTTGATCAAAGTTTTCTTTATACTTATCAAAACTTTGTAAGTACTGCTCCATATTTTCTTGTCCAAATTTATCTGTAAAGCCTTGATCAAACTGTTGTTGATCCAAAGTAGATTTATCTAAATTCTGCATGTTTTGATGCACATTATTATTATCTGAATATTGGAAGTTAAGATGCACGTTACTTTGCTCAAAGTTTTCATTTATAGGACCAAAGTCTTCGACATTTTGGTTTGATTGCTGTTGATC
Source organism: Ephestia elutella (assembly GCA_018467065.1). Classification (NCBI taxonomy): domain Eukaryota; kingdom Metazoa; phylum Arthropoda; class Insecta; order Lepidoptera; family Pyralidae; genus Ephestia; species Ephestia elutella. Next base: position 9,045,721 of record CM031586.1, read on the forward strand.
AAAATCATTTGTGTCATCAAAATATTGCCTGCCTTGCTGCGTTTTCTGGTGATCCAAATTATCATTCTGCTGATTGATTGAGTCAAAATGATGATGCATGATTTGCTGATCAATATTTTTATCAGGTTTGGTGTACATTAAATTATTTTGATTAAAACGTTGTTCATTGTAAATTTCTTCATGCTTTGCCTGCTGTTGTGGCTCTTTATTTAAATAACGATAGTTATCTTGATGATCATGAAGTATAACATCATGGTTTATGTTTTCTGGTTGAACTTTTCTATCTGAGAATTTTTCATCTGTGCGTTTTTTATCAGAACTATCATGCTGCGTGTGTGTACCATTATTTTGATTAGTTGATAAACTTAATGCTTCTATTTGCGTCGTGCTATATTCTTTACTATCATTGTCATGCTTATCAAAGTTAGTATGTAATTCAAAATTTGTATCTTCTGTTTCTATATCGCCACGGCCCATATCTTTCGGATGTTTCGGAGTTTTGTCAAAATCTTCATATGTCTCAGTTGTAGTTATTTCTTTTTTGTGACTAGGCTGATCTTCATTGTCTGATGTATTATATTCATTTGGATTGTAAAAGTTATTAAGAGATTCCCTATCAAGACGGTCTAACTTGTCCCATAAATTATTTATAGAAGATGCATGTTGAGTTCTTTCATCACTTGAGGTATTTTTAGTTACCTGTTGATGTAAATAGTTATTTTGAAGCCCAGTTTGTTCTTTATCAAGAGATGGCTGCTTGTCAGTAGCGTGTGTTTCACCATTAGAAATTGTGTTCATGTTAGTGTTGAAGGGTGATTGTTCACTGTACCAAAAATGTTTATTTTCATGGTCATAAAAATGCTGAGAATTTTGTGAATGATTTAAATTGCCCCATATATTACGTTCATCATTATTTTGTGGTAAATTGGTTGTTGTTTCTCTAAATATATTTTGTGATTGAAAAATGTCAGTGTTTTTGTCTTCAAATGAGCTAGATGATGCTCCTTGTGATTCATAATTGTTTGTATCAGATTGTTTATGTGAAGTCTCTATATTGCGCCATGTATCCTGATCTTGATCACTGCCTATATTGAAAGAAATAATGTGATAATCAAATTATTTTATAAGTTAACCATCTGTTGATTTTCCTACACTTTTGAAAGAAATATGAGTACTTATTATTGTCTGTTTGTTTTTAACAGTAAAATACAATTCTTACTTACTTTGTGGTTGTTGGTTAAGGAGATTCTGATTTTCCCAATGATGTTGGCTAAAGTCCTCTTTATCCCACTGATTTTGAGATTGTTGTCCAGCATCATCAATTTTATCCCATCTACTTTGTGTTTGTTGTCCGAGGTCCTCGATTTTATCCCATTGACTTTGGGATTGTTGTTGCCCTAAATCTTCGGTTTTATCCCATTTATTTTGTCTTTGTTGTCCGGGATCCTCAATATTATCCCATTGATTTTGGGTTTGCTGTCCGAGATCCTCAATTTTATCCCATTGATTTTGGGTTTGTTGTCCTAAATCTTCAGATTTGTCCCATGCATTTTGGGTTTGTTGTCCCAAATCTTGTATTTTATCCCATTGATTTTGTGATTGCTGTCCTAGATCCTCTATTTTATCCCATGTATTTTGGGTATGTTGGCCTAAATCTTGTATTTTATCCCATTGATTTTGACTCTGCTGATCATCAACTTCCCATCCATTTTGCTGCTGCTGTACTTCTTGGTCCATGTTGTAAGAACGAGCAACACGAATATGTCCTTCGTCATCACAGTCACAATCCATCAATCCATTGCTGCTGGAGTAACTTTGATGTGATGACTTATGATTAGAACCATATTGATGTGACGAGTAACCGTTGTGGCTGTTAGAGTCAGTAAGTCGTTGTGATGATTGACCATTTTTAACATCTGGAACAGGCACTATGACATAGGGATCTCCTTGCCTTTCCCATGACTTATGATATGCATATGAAGACTCATAACTTTTGGGCTTTGAATTCGTTGTCCGTTGTTGATTTGCGTCGAAGTTAGTTTGATGCGCATTACTAGTAAAAGCATTAAAGTCAGAATTTAATTTTTCCCTTTGTAAATCATATTCAGATTGCTGCCTCGAGCGACTGGATGAGGCTAAATTACTTTTGGCATTGTAACCATATGAATTGCTTAAGTGACTATTATGAGAACCTGCTGTGTTCGATGTATATTGTTGATTCCGATTGTTGTACGCCTGAGAGTGCTGTGAATCATCATATAATTCACTTGTCTTTGGAATCGAATTTTCGTCAATGCCAAGTGGAACTGCTCCAGGACTGTTGTCATGTTTTTCCCATTCCTTATGGTAGTTATATGAAGATTCATAGTGTTTATTAGCAGGAACTTGCCTATTGTGGCTTTCCTTAGCAGTGTTTGCAATTAATTCCGCATCGCTTTTAGCAGCATGTTGATTATATAATGATGAATCATATGAAGATGCGCTATGATCTGCATTATAGGAAGATGCGCTATGGTCTGCATTATAGGAAGATGCTCTATTGTCTGCATTATAGGAAGATGCGCTATGATCAGCATCATAGGTTTGAGTAGCAATAGGAACTGTTACTCTAGTTCCTGGTCGAACTAAAATCTTCATAGGCCTTGTACTAACCAGCCTATTTTGGTATGGTGAGGCTGAGTGGCTTAGTCTTGAAGAGCCATCATAGACACCATATTCTTGTTGGTATGCATTGTCTCCGGATCTTAGATGGCTGCTTTGTGCTCCTTCGTGCTGTTCATATTCGGACCTTTCAGAATTGCTTTGTCTAGAACTATGAGAATAACTGTTGCTATTTCTGTACCTGTTTTCATTAGCTGAATGGTCTCTGTATGCTGAATTTGTTAGAGCACTTTGGGAATGTGAATTTCCATAAGAGGTTCCCTCTTGGAAATTACGTCCCTCGAGGTTACCGAGGTCGTAGTGTCCTGATCCGTATATTCCTCTTGAATTTGCGGCAGTGTAAACGCTACCAGTTTTTGTATTAGAAGCGTCTCCTAATTCGCCATCAACTTGGTGGATAAGACCGCTCATTTGATGCTGAGCAAGTGAATCCATATTGTGGGCTCGTTCGTAGTTTCCTCCCATATTTCCTCGCTGTGCTCCGTAATAACCTGATTTGCTACCTTCGTCACTTGAACTTCTAGAATATTGAAAGTCTTCTTTCTCTCTATACGTTTCTGGTCTAGCTGCGGCCAATGCCAAGACCACAGCAATGAGGAATAGGCACCTCATGGTTGCCACTGAAATTGAAAAAATACTTCATCAAATTTAAAGATCTACCACAATCGGCATGTCCTATCAAACTTAAAGATCTACCACAATCGGCATGTCCTTATATTTTTTTACTAGCCCTGGGACTGCAATACTTTGGATTTTTTTTGTAATGAATAAGTTAGGTCAGTTTTGCCTAATAATTATAGCGTCAGTTGGCAAACACGCATATATAAAAGTTGCAATATCTATGTAATTTGCAATACATAGGTACTAATAAAATAGTATAAATACGAGAGTCTGTATAGATATAGTTGAAGTTCCGAGAGAGGGGGGTGAAAATTAAAAGCTAGTAGCATTAAAAACTTAAATATCAGACATAAACATTCAGACAGCTTTTTCGAAGCCTATGTTATACTAGCTTTCGCCCGCGGCTTCGTCCGCGTTAATTTCCCACGGGAACCGTGCCTTTTCCCAGGATGAAAGGTACCCTATGTCCTTCTCCGTACTTCCAGCTATGTGTATGCGAAAATTCAGGAAGATTGGTTCAGTAGATAAAGCGTGAAGAGGTAACAAACAAACAAACTCACTTTCGCATTTATAATATTAGTTAGGACTAGTCTCACTTTTTATGCAAGTAAATTAAATGAAAATACACACCGTAAAGTCACTTATTTGTTAACTAACCACAGATTGACACTATACACTTGCTCACGCGCACTGACATTGGTCGGTACATGGATGCCAATTTATAATGTTTTAATTTTCTATCACTCCGATGATAACCCCATGCCAGGTCATGAGTGATACTTTATTCTGAGAAATATATGCAAAATAAGACACAAAATGTATAACTGACTAAAACCACAAAAGAACCTACCAACTAAGATTTGTGTTTACCTTTTTCATTTAAATTTATGATTCAATGACTGACTCTATATTTTTAATTGAATCATTGTCTGCTTCGTCATTTCTGGCAAATAATTTACAATATGTATAACCAATTCTGTGATTTATTTAAATGTAGTGTGCTAATATGTCTCTCATAGTATCAGTTCAACGATCTTTATATTTATCTATATACTTACATATTTTTAGGGTTCCGTACCTCAAAAGGCAAAAACGGAACCTTTATAAGATCACTTGGTTGTCCGTCTGTCTGTAAAACTTTTTTTTTTCAGAAACGCTTAAAGGTATCAAGTTGAAATTAATATGGAATACTCGGATCCATGGGCTCTTTCAGCAAAAAAATAATCAAAATTATTCGTCAACGCGATCTGGAGATATTACCGTAAATGTTGCGAATTCTTGCATATTTTGCGATTTCAGACAGCAATCAGAAGATCTTAAAAATTCTCGCTAATTACTTCTTCTAGTTCTTCATTTAGTATACCTACTGGAACATTTTACATTTAGGTACCCGCATATGACTAACGTTGTAGCATTTTATGAAAATAAGAATTCTACCACAATTCTACCGAAAATTAGGAACAGTGTGATGAGAGGATTTTGTTTAAAAATAAATCTCAACACCCTGTACAATTCTGGAATATGTCTAGTGATTATGTATGAAAATAATAATAAATACACACCTATATATCAAGAAGTTGACATTGCTCTCAATTAAAAATATAGGACGGTCTTTTATCCAATTACAAGGAATTATGTTATTTGTAGAATGAGGCCTTCGAACTAAATTTAAAAAGTAAACAAGGAAAAATATTTTCTAAGATTTACGCTAAAATTCTTTAGCACACCACCCACAGCACGTCCATACTAGGACAACTAGATTGTTTTTTGTTAAATTGCGCTAATCTCTGTAACGACCAGTCGTATTTAAAAAATATTTTATATATTCGTATAAAATCTATATCTCTATCTATATCTAAAAAAGGTGACTGACTGACATAGTGATCTATTACCGCACAGCCCAAACCACTGGACGGATCGGGCTGAAATTTGGCATGCAGGTAGATGTTATGACGTAGGCATCCGCTAAGAAAGGATTAACGCGAGCGAAGCCGCGGGCGCCAGCTAGTCCTAATCCTAACTAATATTATATATGCGAAAGTGAGTTTGTTTGTTTGTTACCTCTTCACGCTTTATCTACTGAACCAATCTTCCTGGAATTTCGCATACACATAGCTGGAAGTACGGAGAAGGTCAAATGGTACCTTTCATCTCGGGAAAAAGCACTGTTTCCGTGGGATATTCACGCTAGTCCTAACTAATATTATAAATGCGCAAGTGAGTTTGTTTGTTGGTTTGTTTGTTTGTTACCTCTTCACGCTTTATCTACTGAACCAATCTTCCTGAAATTTCGCATACACATAGCTGGAAGTACGGAGAAGGACATAAGGTACCTTTCATCCCGGGAAAAAGCACTGTTCCTGTGGGAAATTCACGCGGGCGAAAGCTAGTAGTATATAAAGCTCTTTAGAAAATTTCGCCAAGTTTCGAAGCATCACCGGATCACAGTGACCTGGCGATGTCTTACCACTAGATTGTGTACTTCTAAACTAAATACCTGAATTTTAAGTCATTTTAAAAATAAACATGTTCTCGAGCGATTAATTTATCTCAATGTTCATTATTATTTTATCTTGGTTACTGGAAGCGGCTTGTCAATATTGCTTGTCATAACAATAATTACAGATTCCGATAAATGGTTTTTTAATCTATTTTTTTTGGTCCCTTGTTATCATTTCGAGGTTTTTAACCTTCCAACTTAACAAACCACAGTAGTCTGAAAAATACATTTGCCTACGCCTGTCATAAGCCGAATAGGACTCTGAAGTTCCTTCGGTCACTTCCACACACTCACTCAAATCGAATTTGAATACCTTTTCAGTTATGTATTGCTGTTACCAAGCTGTACATTTGAGCGTGAGAGCGACAATTTGTATGTAGTTCTATTATATTATCTAGATTTTTGTGTAAGAAACCAATTTCCAGTAGATTTTTTATGAATTTTTAGAAGCCGCCAACTACGGTGAGAATATTTGATCGCAATGAGTACTACAGTGTTCATGAAGTTGACGCGACGACCGCTGCCAGAGAGGTTTTCTCCTCTATATCCAACATTAAAAAGATGGGCATTGAGCCCAACAAGTTGGATTACCTCGTGCTCTCTAAAGGGAACTTCGAAATACTCATTAAAAAATTATTATTGGTAAGTTTCAATTAATGTGGTCACGATATTAATTGGTGAATATGGTAAATACTTAGAAAACGATGCGGTCATCAAAGCAAATTCGTATCGCGTAAAGATTCTCAGAAAACGGGAATGTGTTAACAGTTACAGGATATAAAATATTTTTTGCTAATTCAGACTTAACAATTTGCCAAATTTTACACCCCAGATTGAGTAAAAAAATAGGGATTATAATATTAGTAGGTCGATAAGATCGTAAAGCGCTAAGGTCCAAACATGTTACACTGTTGCACATAAATTAATACGAATCATAATGTTAATACCAATTTATTAAGATTAATATGATCATGTGCTAGCATTGACCTTAGGCTACATTCAGTGTTATTGCTGATAACATATCCTCCTCGCCTCCATATCATCATTTGACCAATGTAAGCTCTGATCGCTGATCTGTATTATTTTATCATTATTATGATGCTATTGACTTTACTGATTTCCGGTTTGAATTGAAATGGTTCAATTTAAAGCATGCAAATATTTCTTTAGGATTTCATTTGAACTTTTTGACTTCTTTTCATCACCTGCAGTCTCTACGATATTTCTTGTTACAATTGAATTACAATATTTACAATACCTATTTTATATTGAGTTTTGGCAAATTAATGTTTCAGATTTCTTATTCGTCTTCTTGTTATGTGAGAAAAACAGCAGATTATATTTACTAAACTATATTTTAAGGTAAGACGGTACAGAGTAGAAATATACGTAGCAGAAGGGTCAGTGAAGAGTAACGACTGGACGTTGAAATACAAAGGATCGCCAGGATGCCTGTCTCAGTTAGAAGAAGTCTTGGGCGAGGGTCTCGGCGTGTCAGAAGAAAACTCCCCTTGCTTGATGGCTGTGAATATAAAAACTGATGCGGTGACTAAGGTAAATAACTAATTTATTATTAATTTTAGCACCATCATCACCTGCCATGTAGTCAAAATTTTTGTAGTAGGTACTTTGATTCAGATTTGATTGATTTATTAAGTTGTTGTTAGGGAAGGTTTTTCTACAAATATATATCAATCTCAGAAGGGCAAAACAAACGAAATATCTTATTACGCCAAGATTTTATTTGGCTAATTTTTCACACCCATCTGTACTGTCTGTTACTGTTTATAACAAACAAAAATCTAAAATCTCTTCAGCTATGTCATCTATACTTTTGTACTTATGTAGTAAAGATGAAGTTTGTTTGTTTATATAGCTGTTAGATTTGAAATTTTTTTTTGCGATTAATACCCACATTATTAAGAAATACTCTCTGGACCTACCGTAGGTTATGTAGATATCATGTACAGTTAGTACTTAATAAGTCTGACCTAATAAAACGACGATTAAAACGTCAATATTTCATTGTCAATCCCAGGGTCGTCTGTTGGGCGTCGCGTGTGTATCTCTGTCTGAGTACCAGCTATCATTGGCGGAGTTGACCGACGACGACCTGCTAACGGGACTGGAGACGCTGGTCGTGCAGATGGCGCCTTCGGAGTGCCTCGTCCCGATCGCTGATAACGATGACGTACGTGTTAACCTACTGCGAAAAAGACGATTCTGTTTTTATTTGGTAGATGCCTCAATTTCATCGAAATCGGGTCATCAATTACGGTAACGTACTTAAAAATCTAGAAATTACAAATGCAGAAGTAACCATTTGTCATTTATTTTGACGACTACATTGCTAAACAATTTGTTGTAAGTTTTGGTATTGAAATAAATGGAAACTTAAAGAGACATTGGTTTAGATTTTTATACGAATAATCAACAGGCTACTTATCCAAGTAATTTATAAGCATGTACCTCCTAGAAATTTTACGAATTTATTTAAACATTTCAGTACAAAGCTCTCAAGAAAGTGATGGACCGCGCCAGCGTAACATTGACTAAACTGAAGAAGAGCGAGTTTTCCACAGAAGGCCTGATCCAGGATCTCAATCGCCTCCTCAAGTTTAAGGCGGGCCAATCACAGGACGCCAACGCATTCCCCGAAACCAGGAAAGAAACAGCAATGACTAGTCTAGCTGCAGCTGTCAAATATATGTCGTTGCTTTCGGATAACACTAACTTTGGAAGGTAAATGGCGTCACAATCGAAGTAAATAAGCAGAGTATATTTTGTAAATTACTCTCTCTCTGCTTTTCACTTCGATTTCCGGGGAACAATTTTGAATAAAAAAAAATTTTTTTTTCATGCAGTCTGTTTTTTTTATTTTGGTGAAAGCTTGCAGTTGTAATATCATAATCTATGTAATTTATGAAGAATCCCCATCGTAGGATTTATTGTGACCACCTCATACAACTGAAAATTCACAGCCCCTTCTATAATTAAAAGAACTAAAAAATAGTAAGCCATATAATAAATAAAATTGATCAATATCGTGTTTGCTTATTAAAATAGCATTATAAATTTTATTTTTTACGTTCAAGGTTCCGTATAACAACGCTCCAGACGGAATGTTTCCTACACCTGGACGCGGCGGCGCTGTCAGCTCTCAATGTGTTCCCGGAGCTCGGAGACCACAGTAATTCCCCTTCGCGGAGTTTGTTCGGACTGCTGGATAGATGTCGCACGCAGCACGGCAAAAGGTAGGTTTTTTTTTTGTTTTAACTTTTCTTTATTAACTAGCTGTATCTACCATAACAATGTCCAAGATTCCGTATGTTTCCTATATGTGGCAACGCTGTCAGCACATAATAATACAGTAGGTATGTATATTATTGAAAAATGCCTATAAAGATCTATTTTCTGGACATACATCTTGATCTGCATGAGGATTTCAAAATTTAACAAAAACCTGATTGAGGTCGTATCTGTCTGGATTCTAGTGAATGGACGGATATTTTTGGTTCAATTATCGCTTTTTAAATTTTTTATCGATAATTTAAAAATTTCCAGACTGCTAGCCCAATGGCTGCGGCAGCCGCTGCGTGATATAAACCTTATAAACGAGCGACTAGACATCGTGGAACTATTAGTCAATAGTTCCCAGCTGCGATTGCAGCTGCACGACGAACACCTGCGTCGCGTGCCCGACCTGCAGGCGCTGGCACGACGACTGACCAGGAAGAAGGCTAATTTGCACGACTGCTACAAGATATACCAGGTTACAGACATACATAACTACTAGCAACAGTTACCAGCTGTTGCAGCTGTACGACGAACACCTGCGTCGCGTGCCCGACCTGCAGGCGCTGGCACGACGACTGACCAGGAAGAAGGCTAATTTGCACGACTGCTACAAGATATACCAGGTTACAGACATACATACATAACTACTAGCAACAGTTCCCAGCTGCTGCAGCTGCACGATGAGCACCTGCGTCGCGTGCCCGACCTGCAGGCGCTGGCACGACGACTGACCAGGAAGAAGGCTAATTTGCACGACTGCTACAAGATATACCAGGTTACAGACATACATAACTACTAGCAATAGTTACCAGTTGCTGCAGCTGCAGGACTAATACCTGCGTCGCGTGCCCGACCTGCAGGCGCTGGCACGACGACTGACCAGGAATAAGGCTAATTTGCACGACTGCTACAAGATATACCAGGTTACAGACATACATAACTACTAGCAACAGTTCCCAGCTGCTCAGTGCACGACAAGCACCTGCATCATGCAAAAACTGCATGCAATTAAATGCGGTTTTCATAGTTGTGTTGCTGAAAGTCTTACTTAAAAACTGGCGCAGATTTCATCTTACACGCGTAGAACACTAGATATTAAAATAATTAAATACTACGCTCGCGTGCTTACCTGTGGAAACCATGAAAGTATTTGAGACGAAAGTAATCCTATGTGGTTCTACGTACCGAATTTCCAGGGTTAATTCAAAAACATTTCACCCTGTATATCAGGTCAATACGTACAGTCCGGCAGATAAACCTGACCCCCAGGTAAGTTAAGTTCTAATTTGAACATTATATTAAGGTTTGAAATGTGTTTTCCAGGCGATCAAAAGACTACCATCGCTGCTGCAATGCCTAGCGTCAGCTGACAACGCGACCGTGCACTCCTCGATATCGGAGCCCATATCAGAACTCAGCTCCGACCTGGACAAGTTCCAGCAGATGGTAGAAGCCACTATCGATATGGACGCTGTGGATAGAGGTTAATAATCTAAATTATATTTAAAAAAAAAACTAAAAAAAATTAGGCGCATTTTTTAAATAGTCCGCAACGCATCAGTTATTGGGTTGCTGGTGTCCATGGACTGCGGTCTTTGCTAAAGGCTACCCGTATGCTCGTTTGCCTATGTTCTTTTAGAAAAAAGAATAGTTTTTTTTGTAAAAGACACTAACAGATTGACTGACTGACATGTCAACGCAGAGTTAAAACCGTAGAAAATAGTAATTTGAAAGTCAAATTATTTATATAGCGTAAGGTGAGCACTAGGTACAGAGTTTCTGATATTCCATCCCTAAGAGGGTAGAATAGAGCGTGCAAGTCTGTATGAAACTTCATCGATTTTAGTACCGAAAATACTTTTTATACTTTTAAATATTTGTTTAAGAGGTAGATTTGTTTCTATTCCAGGTGACTTCCTGGTGAAACCATCGTTCGACGAACAGCTGCAAAATCTGAGCTCGCAGCTGGAGAAGCAGCAGTCGCTGGCGGAGAGAGAGCTGAGCAAGGCCGCCAGAGATCTCGGCCTCGACGCTGGCAAGTCTATCAAGCTCGAGACTAATCCGCAAAATGGATTCTACTTCAGGTACTACCCACAATAGTACAGGTTCTTGTATTCTTTATCATGATATTTTAGGGTTAGGGATATTAACAGCTGCAGAGTCTGAGCGAGTAGTTGGAGCAGCACCAGTCTCGAGTCAGTCAGCCAGAGATCTCGGCCTCGACGCTGGCAAGTCCATCAAGCTCGAGACCAACCCGCAAAATGGATTCTACTTCAGGTACTACCCACAATAGTACAGGTTCTTGTATTCTTTATAATATTTTAGGGCTAGGGATACTAACTGCTGCAGAGTCTGAGCTAACAGCTGGAGCAGCAGCAGTTTCGAGTCAGTCAGTCAGCCAGAGATCTCGGCCTCGACGCTGGCAAGTCCATCAAGCTCGAGGTCAACCCGCAAAATGGATTCTACTTCAGGTACTACCCACAATAGTACAGGTTCTTGTATTCTTTATCATGATATTTTAGGGTTAGGGATATTAACTGCTGCAGAGTCTGAGCGAGTAGTTGGAGCAGCAGCAGTTTCGAGTCAGTCAGTCAGCCAGAGATCTCGGCCTCGACGCTGGCAAGTCCATCAAGTTCGAGGCCAACCCGCAAAATGGATTCTACTTCAGGTACTACCCACAATAGTACAGGTTCTTGTATTCTTTATCATGATATTTTTGGGTTAGGGATACTAACAGGGATACATTTAATTTAACATTTAATTTATTTAATTAATTTAGTAGGAAAAAAAATTCTACAAAGAAAAATTTATAAAAAAATATTATTATTTCAAACATCTCTGAAAATTTTTTTGCACACCGTATAAAAAGCCAGTTTAGTGAAGTTGGTTTTGAATGACAATCTGACAACTAAACATGAGGAATTTTCCGAGACACAAATTAAAAAAAAAATTGTTCCAGATGACTTCATAGATGGCGCTTAGTAAAAGGCGAGAGAACAAGTTCCATACTTAAACAAAACATTCACGGGATTAGCATTTTTTTTAAATAAAAAAGTATCAATGTTGTGGTTTGTGCAACTGTCAAACTGTTATGTGATTTTTTTTCTAACGTTGACAAGAAGAAGCGCACCATATAGGTTCAGCCATTATTACGACTCGGCTTTCATAAAACGCTATCTATTGAGACTTTTTTATACTGATTTTTTTTTTTATTTGGCTGTCAGAAAATCGCTCATTGTAATCGCACAGTAAAGCGCGGGGAGGAGTGGCACACCCCCCCACCTACACCCCCGCGGGAACCTTGTATGCACTTGTACTAAGTTCAGAGCTGCCAACCTAATATATAACTAAACTTGTAAGGAATAGTCTTGTAGTTTTGACTATTGACTATTTTTTTACTTCCAATGAAATTTTAACCTACGATTTTTTATGCAATTATACTTTTAACTGATTTGATTTATACTGTTTCAGGGTGACAATGAAAGATGAGCAAAACCTCCGCGGTAATAAGAAGTACACGATAATAGACGCTGTGAAAGGGGGCGTAAGGTTCAAAACGAACGCTTTGGAGAACATCACCGAAGATTACGTGCAAGCCAAGTCGACGTACGAAAAGGAACAGGATAAGGTTGTGGCTGAAATCGTTGCTATTGCAGGTATTAATTTTCTTAGATAAAAGGTATTTTCGGCCAGTACATTTTTTACACTTGCACAGTTCGTTTCAGATAAATGGGCGATTTTCTGACAGGTCAAATTAAGAAAAAAATCGATGTAAATTTAAAATCTCAATAGATGGCGTTTTATGAAAGCCGAGTCGTAATAATGGCTGTACCTATATTGTGTGCTTTTTCTTGTTCGACCAGAGGCAGAAAAAAAATCACCTAACAGTTTGACAGTTGCACAAATCACAATATTGATACCTACTTTTTAGATGTTTTTTTTATGAGGTTTTTTTCAAATGCCAATTGCGTGCATTTTTGCTTTCTGTATTGACTCTCCTTTTGCTAAGCGCCATCTATGAAGTCATCTGGAACTATTTATTTTTTAATTTGGGTGTCGGAAAATCGCCCATTGCGCTCGTTTAATTGGCATAGGTACAAAGTAATTAATGTTTAAAGTCAAAGTCAAAGTCAAATTTTTTTATTGAAACTTGGCCTTCAAAGAAGGCTCTTTTTCACGTCGATAACTAATTATTTAATCATAATATTTTATGTCTCAAAGCTACAAACTACTAGTTAGTTAAATTTGTCAACTGTGCGCAGAGAATCCGGACAAACGAAGCGGCGGGAAGAATTCTGTACCGGAACTTCACCGGGAAAAAACCACCGGTAAAAATAAGTACCGGGAAAAAATCTCCACGCGACACCACGCTTGTCCGACTAGAATCTAACCTAACCTATACGCAGTCTGCTACCACCGTAGCTTATATAGGGAGCTACGGGGCCCTATATACTAACCTAATTTAATAACTACAATTCAAACCACTTACCAAACTGAATCTTCTTAATCTTCGGATCCAACTTCGAGTGTCTTCGGAAGAGGAGGGGGTTGTTCCCTAAATCACCCAACCTACCCCATGAGATCTCAATCCCCAGAAAAAATACCTGATCCGTCTAGCAGTTCCACTCGGCAACAGATTTCGGCGTCCCCAGGCAGCCACGTTTCGCATCTCACAAGAAACAGTCAAAGTAAAAGGTTTCACAAACACAAATGTTCAATAGTTATTTAACAAACAGGAAATTCACAAATATAACTCAAACTAGTTAACAAGCAAAAGACGCGAGACCTCTCCGCGTATTAAAATCAAACCGATATGTCAGGACAAATGGCGGCCGTCCGCCATGCCATTCACGCGAGCAATTTCATGCGGCGCGGCCCCCCGCGCGATGTCCAAACAATACTGAATTCAAAATGGTCGCTCGCGACTGCCGACGCCGGCCGAGCGGGCGACGACGCTACTAATATGAAACTACCGCACGCGCTAGAATATTACGGCGGCGAACGGACAAAACAACATAGATTTTATTACAAACATCCCCCGTCCCGGTCTGAGAAGCAGACCGCTAGCTTACTCTACGGGAAGGCGGGCGAGAGAGGTCACAGCTCTCCTCAAAATCGAACCGTCGACCAACACCTCAGCCACACGCGGAGTGCCATCTCCGCCAAGAATCAAACGTAATATGCGAGCTCGTCGCCAAAGCAATGAGGGCAAATTTGCCTCTTTTAACAATACTAAATCACCCTCCCTGGGAGGCTCAGTCCTGTCTGTCCACTTCACTCTTTGCTGCAGCAAATGCAAATATTCAAGCGACCAGCGACGCCAAAAGTCCTGGCTCATTTGCTGCAACATTTGAAAACGCGACAACCGATATACGCGTTCATCCTTCCACGGGTATTCGGGCAGGGCATTCAACGGCCCTCCCACCAAAAAATGACCAGGGGTGAGAGCTTCCAAGTCATTTGGATCTGGAGATAGCGGACAGAGAGGACGAGAGTTGAGGACCGCCTCAACTTTACAAAACACTGTGGCCAGCTCTTCAAAAGTTAGAGCCGTTTCTCCGATAATGCGGCGGAGGTGGGTCTTTGCGGATTTCACAGCCGCTTCAAAAATCCCTCCCCAATGGGGGCAACTTGGGGGACTAAACTTCCAGGTTATTCCCCTTTGGGCAGCAATTTGACTTAAACTAGTACAATTTTTATCAATAAACACAGAAACATCCTTAAGATAATTTACAGTTCCTTTATAGTTTGTGCCATTGTCAGACCTAATAAGGGAAGGTAGACCTCGACGCGAAACAAAGCGATCCAACGCGGCGACGAAGGCCTCCGTAGTCAGAGCTGATACCACCTCCAAGTGGACAGCCTTGGTGGCCAAACAAACAAATACACACAAATAGCCCTTCACAATACGGGCATTACGAAAGGGAGAAGCCTTGATCGAAAAGGGGCCGGCAAAATCGGTTCCAACGCCGTCAAACGGCCTCGAAGGTCGGATTCGATCAGCGGGCAAATCACCCATCTGTGGCTGCATCGTGGATGCCTTCAACCTATAACATGCAATGCATCGAAACAGGACACTACGGATTGCTCTTCGGGCAGACAAAATCCAAAATTCGCGTTGCAAAATAGCCAACAAAGCATTGCACCCAGCATGGGCGTTACGAATGTGTCGATCAGACACCAAAAGCTGCACCAAGGGTCCGCCCTTGGGCAACAACAGAGGATGGCGAGTCTCATATGGAAGATCCGCCTTCCGGAGCCTGCCTCCAACCCGAAGAAGCCCATCCGAGTCGATGTACGGGTTCAAACGAGCGACCGCGCCCTTCAACTTAGCGCGTCCGTCGCGCAAGATACGAAGCTCTGACTCAAACCGTCCGGTCTGCACGACACGGACCCAATGCAACAATGCGCTCCGGCGCTCTTCTGCACCTGCAATCGGCTCCAACCGCTTTGCCTGTGGGTTTCTACAATTATGTATGAAACGCTTAATCCAACTGGTAACACCCAGAAGCTTATCCAAGCTGCTATACCGAGCAAGTAGCCAATCCGGCTCCGACGTCGTCTCAGCGACTACAGCATGTACACGGAGCCCAGTCAAACTCAAAGAAGTAACATCTGTCTGACAGACAGGCCAAGAAGTTTCTGATCCCATCAGCCACTCTGGACCCCACCAGAGCGGGTGTGACACCAATTCTGGTGCCGTACAACCTCGGGAAGCACAGTCCGCTGGGTTAAGCTCTCCCGGCACATGTCTCCATGTTATATCAATTCCGATATTCTGGATTTGGGAAACCCGATTTCCCACAAAAACCTCCAAGGTATGTGGGGCCGCGCGCAACCATGCAAGCGCGACCTGGCTATCCGACCAGGCGAAGATGTCTCGTATCTCGACCGTGGCCGCCAGCTCACATGCAACGTGATGCAACAATTTAGAGAGAAGGTGAGCTCCACTCAACTCAAGCTTGGGAATAGTCAGCTCTAGTCCTGATGGGGCGACCTTGCTCTTCCCTAACAAAAGCGAGACATTGACCCGGCCATCGGCGTCAACTGTCCGCATATAGACTGACGCGGCGTAGCCTCGCTCCGACGCGTCACAAAAGCCACGCAGGCTGGCTCGATATTTCCCGGGGGGCAATATTCGACGAGGCAAGGCAATCCGATTGACTTCCTTAATCGATGAAAACAACTCGAGCCAATCATCCAATGGAGGACCAAACAGCGGCTCGTCCCACGAGACGCCCAAAGTCCAAAGTCTCTGAAGAAGACACTTCGCAGAGAATATTACTGGACTGATCCAACCGCTTGGATCAAACATACGAGCTATTACTGACAACACCGTTCTCTTAGTCCAGACCTTTGGTATTTCCAAGTCCACTTGGAATGTAAAAATATCGGTTAGCGGCTGGTACTGCATGCCCAGCACCGCTATCCTGTTGGGATCATCTACATCCTCAAACAGGTGAGGGTTCTGTTGGTGATCCTCCGGGATCCCTTCTAGAACTCTAGGCTCATTGGACAACCACTTACGTAGCTCGTAGCCACCCGTTTTCAATATTTCAATCAATTCATCCCGCAGTAGGAGGGCCTCCTCAATACTTTGGGCTCCGGTGCACACGTCATGGACATACAAGTCACGTGACAGCACGGAAGCCCCACGGGGAAAGCGGATCCGTTCCCGCTCTGCCAATTCAAGCAATGATCTGATGGCGATATAGGGACTAGATTTCAAACCATACGTGTTTGTGTTGAGTTCATACACCGTCACAGGATCCTCAGGGCGCTCACGCCAGAGTATCAACTGGAATCGCCTGTCCTCAGGATGTATGACTGTCTGGCGGAACATCATCCGGATGTCCGCACCAAAAACCACTTGATGTCTTCTAAAGTTCAAGATGATGTCAATTATGTCCCTATGCAATTTGGGACCCGAATGCAAACACAGATTCAACGAAACTCCGTTCGAAGTGGGTGCGGACCCATCAAAGACAGTCCGCAACTTGCCCGTTGAGGCCTTCACCACCGCGTGGTGGGGCAAAAAATAATGCTCAGTTGAGCTCCAATCAACTCGAGCCGGAGACATGTGACCCAAATCCTCGTACTCGCGCATAAATTCAATATATTTATCGCGAAGTACGTGGTCACGCTGCATACGTCGCTCCATGGACAGCAGTCGTTTCTCCGCAAGCGCCCTACTTTGCCCTAGGCTAGAACGAGAGGCAACAAAGGGTAACCTAGTTACAAACCGACCGGAGGGCAACCTCTCCGTGGTCGATCGAAAAAGGGCTTCGCACTCAGCGTGTTCCGGATCCATCCTGGAACTCATAGGTGGCTCCTCCACCTCCCAAAACCTTTGCATGGTCTTGGCCAAGGACGCAGATGCGACGACCGGTGGCTCCTCCACGGTGCTATTATCAAACACAGGGCCCATCAGGGCGAAACCAAAGATAGTAGACACTGCCATCAGTGAAGACGAACCCAGAGCCTTCTGTGTACCCAACAAAATCCAACCCAATACGTCCGAGCCCAGGAGCAAGTCCACTGGGCCGGGATGAAAGACAAAGGGGTCGGCCAAATCCAGACCCGAAACCAAAGACAACACACCCGGCGGTATGTCTGTCGAGGGGTGCCAACCCGCAATGGTATCCATTACCATAGCCGAAGTCGTGATCCTCATTGTGGAGGACTTCAGCGAAGAAAAGGTGACAAGTGTCCGGCCCGTCAGACACTTCACTTGTATGCCACCAACTCCAAGAAGTGGCACAGGCGAGTCCTCCACGACTAAACCTAACTGGTGTGCCACTCGAGTGGTAACCAAACTGCTTTGAGCCCTGAGTCCAACAGAGCTTCTCAAATTAATGGCTTCCCCCACGACCCCATACGCGGACCACCGCGGTAGGGAGCAGAACCGTCCGCGGCTCTGTCCCAGCAAGGGAGCAAGCTAGTTACGGGCTCCCCACTCTCTCCAAACCAGGGGCGCGCCACTGACCCGGATAATATGGCGGGCGAGTGCACATCCCCATCTGAGGGGGGCATAACCCGCGGCCCGGCCATACATATGGTACGGCGGGTGGTACTCCAGCCGTGGGTACTCGTGCAGCGGCGGAGAAAACCGCTGCGGCTGCATGTGTTGGGCATTGGTAACCCGCGTGGAGGGGGGTGTCCCCACTCTCACGTCCGATCTAGGGCCCCCGCCCATGGGGGCCCTATCCGGGCCTGGCCAGTCACATACTGGCCACGACCTTGGGGCGCGTGGTCCCGGTCCGCCAAGACCCGCGCCGGTACGCGACCCCCCTCCCGAGGGGGGGTGCGACGAGCGAAGCCGCGTCCTCCGTCCGATGGTGGAGGGCTTCGCGCAGGAGCGCCCCCGCCCATAGGGGACCCCTGCCTCAAGAACCGGGGGCCATCCCCGTTCCGGTTCATGCAGAGCATCACGTGGTGCAGCCCACGGCATGCACTGCATGGTATGGCTCTGGGACAGTCACGTGCATAGTGACTGCCCAAACAGTAAAAGCAAAGTTCATGCCGCCTTGCCATGCGGCGCCGATCTTGTACTGGCAGTCTCTGCCAGTCCCTGCATTGCAGCAGGCTGTGGCCCATCCGGCCACATTGCAGGCAGTCCGCGTCCCCGCGACTGCTGCCGTGTGTGCAACCCGCACACCAGCTCCACGCGGTGGCGGTTGCCGTCCCTGTTGGGGCTTCCTCGCCATGAGGGTTCCAAGGGCCTACGTTCAGGCGCTCTGGATGGCGCTGAGTCCGTCATGGTATTCTCAGCAGCCCGTGCCTCAAACTCCAAAAACTTCACCAAGTCAGTGAATGTTGGTAGGGTGGTGCTATCCCGTTCCGCATTCTCGCGCTCAAATCGCGAGCGGATGTCATTGGGTAATTTGCCCAATACAATGTGCACCAGCAAAAAGGACCATTGGTCCACCGGCAGCCCCAGTGTGCGGAGCGCGTTACAGGCCACTGTAACGGGCGTGAGCAACTGCAGGCGCAACTGTGCCCTGTTGGCCACCTTGGGCAGGGCCATCAACTGTGCGGCGTGCGCATCCGCTAACAAACGTAAATTTTGGTAGCGGGAGTTCAATAACTCCCAAGCCGTATCGTACTGGTCGTCCTCCACCCGGAGGTGCTGGATGAGCGACCGCGCTTCATCCTCCAGAGTGGAGAGGAGGTAGGCCATCTTCTGGGCCTTCGACAAATCCTGTCGTGCTACGACCAGGGACTCAAACATATTTTTATATGCCACCCACTCCTCCATCCTACCCCCAAAGTGGGACAGCTGAAGGGTGGGGAGCCGACCAGTAACCGCTGGTCCTTCCTGTCTAACAGGTGTGCGAGGGGCTGGTCCGCCAGCCTGTCTCGCCCTTATTGCGGCCGCCGCCTCCACGATGTCATCGTGCAGACTCAGGATCTGGTCCAGGTCCGCCACGTGACCTGCGTAGACCTCCGGGGTAAGGTCGGCTTCGGTAAGCGCCGCCATGGCCGCTTCCGCGTTGTTCAATCGTGAGCAGAGCTGATCCGCTCTTTCTAGAATCTAACCTAACCTATACGCAGTCTGCTACCACCGTAGCTTATATAGGGAGCTACGGGGCCCTATATACTAACCTAATTTAATAACTACAATTCAAACCACTTACCAAACTGAATCTTCTTAATCTTCGGATCCAACTTCGAGTGTCTTCGGAAGAGGAGGGGGTTGTTCCCTAAATCACCCAACCTACCCCATGAGATCTCAATCCCCAGAAAAAATACCTGATCCGTCTAGCAGTTCCACTCGGCAACAGATTTCGGCGTCCCCAGGCAGCCACGTTTCGCATCTCACAAGAAACAGTCAAAGTAAAAGGTTTCACAAACACAAATGTTCAATAGTTATTTAACAAACAGGAAATTCACAAATATAACTCAAACTAGTTAACAAGCAAAAGACGCGAGACCTCTCCGCGTATTAAAATCAAACCGATATGTCAGGACAAATGGCGGCCGTCCGCCATGCCATTCACGCGAACAATTTCATGCCGCGCGGCCTCCCCGCGCGATGTCCAAACAATACTGAATTCAAAATGGTCGCTCGCGACTGCCGACGCCGGCCGAGCGGGCGACGACGCTACTAATATGAAACTACCGCACGCGCTAGAATATTACGGCGGCGAACGGACAAAACAACATAGATTTTATTACAAACATCAACAATAAAAAATATATCAAATTGCAGCGGGATATTCGGAATGCCTGTGCAGCCTATCGCAGCACCTATCACGACTGGACGTGCTAGTATCATTTGCTGTGGCCGCTTCTACTGCGCCTGCGCAGTACTGCCGGCCGGTCCTTACGGAGGGTCTGGATGAGTTGGTGCTAAAAGATGTGCGGCACCCCTGCCTCGAGGTCCAGGAGGGCGTCTCCTACATACCCAACGATGTTGTGTTCCAGCGAGGTATGTTACCTACTGCGGCCCGACCTCACGGAGAGTCTGGATGAGTTGGTGCTAAAAGATGTGCGGCACCCCTGCCTCGAGGTGCAGGAGGGCGTCTCCTACATACCCAACGATGTTGTGTTCCAGCGAGGTATGTTACCTACTGCGGCCCGACCTCACGGAGAGTCTGGATGAGTTGGTGCTAAAAGATGTGCGGCACCCCTGCCTCGAGGTGCAGGAGGGCGTCTCCTACATACCCAACGATGTTGTGTTCCAGCGAGGTATGTTACCTACTGCGGCCCGACCTCACGGAGAGTCTGGATGAGTTGGTGCTAAAAGATGTGCGGCACCCTGCCTCGAGGTCCAGGAGGGCGTCTCCTACATACCCAACGATGTTGTGTTCCAGCGAGGTATGTTACCTACTGCGGCCCGACCTCACGGAGAGTCTGGATGAGTTGGTGCTAAAAGATGTGCGGCACCCCTGCCTCGAGGTCCAGGAGGGCGTCTCCTACATACCCAACGATGTTGTGTTCCAGCGAGGTATGTTACCTACTGCGGCCCGACCTCACGGAGAGTCTGGATGAGTTGGTGCTAAAAGATGTGCGGCACCCCTGCCTCGAGGTGCAGGAGGGCGTCTCCCTACATACCCAACGATGTTGTGTTCCAGCGAGGTATGTTACCTACTGCGGCCCGACCTCACGGAGAGTCTGGATGAGTTGGTGCTAAAAGATGTGCGGCACCCTGCCTCGAGGTCCAGGAGGGCGTCTCCTACATACCCAACGATGTTGTGTTCCAGCGAGGTATGTTACCTACTGCGGCCCGACCTCACGGAGAGTCTGGATGAGTTGGTGCTAAAAGATGTGCGGCACCCCTGCCTCGAGGTGCAGGAGGGCGTCTCCTACATACCCAACGATGTTGTGTTCCAGCGAGGTATGTTACCTACTGCGGCCCGACCTCACGGAGAGTCTGGATGAGTTGGTGCTAAAAGATGTGCGGCACCCCTGCCTCGAGGTCCAGGAGGGCGTCTCCTACATACCCAACGATGTTGTGTTCCAGCGAGGTATGTTACTGTAGTTTTTTCATTATTCATACTCACAAAGTAGGTTTGACTCACAGAGCATTTATAGTAGAGCTGTTCATAAGCTAGTAGACCTGTCCCCAGTCGACAAACTTGAGGCTTCTAACTATTGGCCACCAGACGTCACTATTGTCGCATTCGCGGAGTTCACTTCATAGTGTCAACACGTGCCGCAGATGTGTCGAAGTTACGCGAAATTTTAGATTGTGCTCATTAACAATGAAGTGCTGTATTGTGGGGTGTAAAAGTAACACACACAACAAGGAATCACGCGATAAAAGTATATATTTTCACTCGTAAGTATTTTTACGTAATTATTCCCACAGCGGTGGATACGCGCCTGTCAGTACAGCCATCTAGTGAGTAATAGCAGAACTCAAGAGAATTAATAAAACAGTTTGCGAAAATAATTCTGCTACTGGCCAATAGGTGGCTATACAGTTTGTAAAATTAGATAAAATAAGTCGTATGTCTATCCAATAAGAGTTCATTTTTTAATTTCTGTCTACGGTAAGTATACGTCCCCCGCTCCCCTCCCAATGCGGACACTGTCTTTCATATGTAAAATGCCTATGCGCATCTCCTCTTCATACATACTTCGTGGTTTGACTGAAGTTTCCTGAGGAGCGAGTTGAAAGTAATACTTTTCAGCCCCAGGGAGAATCGTATTCTACTGACATTTTTTATGACTATTTTTTTCATAATTTGACAGCTGTAAGTAGAAAACGATTCTCACTAGGGCTGAAAAGTATTACTTTCAACCCGCTCCTCAGGTACTTTACTAGTATTCGTAATGAAAAGCTTGGTGTTTACCTCTGGTTAAAGATTTATTTAGTCCCTCGAACTATTATAAGTTACTTTTACCCCTAGGGTAACAATGTACTATTGTTTATCGGCATCATGTCAGCCCTTTTCTGCCTACTGCTGAGCTTAAACCTCCTTTATAATTTTAGAACATTATTCAATACTATCTAATAGAAACAAATTCAAATATATCGTTCCAGGAATAGGCACGATGCACGTAGTGACAGGCGCGAACATGGGCGGCAAATCCACCTGGATGCGGTCCTGCGGGGTCGCTGTACTGATGGCCCACGCCGGCTGCCTGCTGCCCGCCAGCTCGGCACGCGTGCCCAGGATGGCGGCGCTGGCGGCCAGGGTCGGCGCCAGCGATAGGGAGGATAGAGGCCAGAGCACCTTCATGCTGGAGATGATCGAGTGCGCCGCTATACTCAGGGTGAGATCTATACTGCCTGCTGCCCGCCAGCTCGGCACGCGTGCCCAGGCTGGCGGCGCTGGCGGCCAGGGTCGGCGCCAGCGATAGGGAGGATAGAGGCCAGAGCACCTTCATGCTGGAGATGATCGAGTGCGCTGCTATACTCAGGGTGAGATCTATACTGCCTGCTGCCCGCCAGCTCGGCACGCGTGCCCAGGATGGCGGCGCTGGCGGCCAGGGTCGGCGCCAGCGATAGGGAGGATAGAGGCCAGAGCACCTTCATGCTGGAGATGATCGAGTGCGCTGCTATACTCAGGGTGAGATCTATACTGCCTGCTGCCCGCCAGCTCGGCACGCGTGCCCAGGATGGCGGCGCTGGCGGCCAGGGTCGGCGCCAGCGATAGGGAGGATAGAGGCCAGAGCACCTTCATGCTGGAGATGATCGAGTGCGCTGCTATACTCAGGGTGAGATCTATACTGCCTGCTGCCCGCCAGCTCGGCACGCGTGCCCAGGATGGCGGCGCTGGCGGCCAGGGTCGGCGCCAGCGATAGGGAGGATAGAGGCCAGAGCACCTTCATGCTGGAGATGATCGAGTGCGCTGCTATACTCAGGGTGAGATCTATACTGCCTGCTGCCCGCCAGCTTGGCACTCGTGCCGAGATGCCAATGTTTTTGAATTCTGTATACTGTCAGTCGGTATAAGATTACGTTATACAAGTGTTTGGGTAAACACCTGCATCTTTTCTAGGGGTGAAAGTACTCATGAATATGAGCAACTTTTTGTATGTGACCGATTCTGATATCTCAAAAAAAAATTGCAGGTGTTTACCCAAACACCCTGTATATATGTTGCGCACTAAAAGTTGAATAAGCCGTTTTCCTCTGAAGGGTCCTAACGCTATCCGAAATTGATAGGAGCATAATAAAGACAAAAACTTTTATTCCAATCATGATTCGTAAAGACTGCAAATAATTTAATTTCCAGACCGCGACCCCGGATTCTCTAGTGCTGGTGGATGAGCTCGGCAGGGGCACGTCCACTTACGAGGGCTGTGGCATAGCCTGGGCGATTGCTGAGTGAGTTGATTGCTTTATATCGTTTAGTTTATAGAGTTTTGGCAATGTATCGTTTAATATGAATGTTAGGAGACCTTTCCCTACCGAAAAAAGTTTAATAAAACAGATGTCATTTTCATTAATAATAGTTTCTTGTGCCTAAGACAACTTGCGAACAGCCATTCAGGAGTGGATTTAGGGTGAAGGTCCCAGGGGGGTGACTTCCCCTTGGATATTATTTTTTCTATACTAAAAATAAGCACTGTTCCCGGGGTTATTTTCAGTATTGGTCACGCATTCGACTATGTGACCCCCCTTGACACTGCTGGATCCGCCCTTACAATTATTGAGTGTCAATTCATTTTTCCAGGGAGCTAGCGAACAAAAGCAAATGTTTCTGCTTGTTCGCGACACACTACCACGAGTTGACTCGCCTTGCGGCGCTCCACCCTGGGGTCATAGTCAACTCGCACGCCGAGGCCGAAGTAGTGGATCAACAGCTGTTGTTGCTGCACAAGATATCCCCCGGGCCGGCGCTGCAGTCGCTGGGGATACACGTGGCCAAGCTGGCTGGCCTCCCGGACTCTGTTGTTGAGGTATAATATGAATAGTCTCAGAAGTGATGGACCAACAACTGTTGTTGCTGCACAAGATATCCCCCGGGCCGGCGCTGCAGTCGCTGGGGATACACGTGGCCAAGCTGGCTGGCCTCCCGGACTCTGTTGTTGAGGTATAATATGAATAGGCTCAGAAGTGATGGACCAACAACTGTTGTTGCTGCACAAGATATCCCCCGGGCCGGCGCTGCAGTCGCTGGGGATACACGTGGCCAAGCTGGCTGGCCTCCCGGACTCTGTTGTTGAGGTATAATATGTATAGGTTTAGTCGTGATGGACCAACATCTGTTGTTGCTGCACAAGATATCCCCCGGGCCGGCGCTGCAGTCGCTGGGGATACACGTGGCCAAGCTGGCTGGCCTTCCGGACTCGGTTGTTGAGGTATAATATGAATAGGCTCAGAAGTGATGGACCAACAACTGTTGTTGCTGCACAAGATATCCCCCGGGCCGGCGCTGCAGTCGCTGGGGATACACGTGGCCAAGCTGGCTGGCCTCCCGGACTCTGTTGTTGAGGTATAATATGTATAGGTTTAGTCGTGATGGACCAACATCTGTTGTTGCTGCACAAGATATCCCCCGGGCCGGCGCTGCAGTCGCTGGGGATACACGTGGCCAAGCTGGCTGGCCTCCCGGACTCTGTTGTTGAGGTATAATATGAATAGGCTCAGAAGTGATGGACCAACAACTGTTGTTGCTGCACAAGATATCCCCCGGGCCGGCGCTGCAGTCGCTGGGGATACACGTGGCCAAGCTGGCTGGCCTCCCGGACTCTGTTGTTGAGGTATAATATGAATAGTCTCAGAAGTGATGGACCAACAACTGTTGTTGCTGCACAAGATATCCCCCGGGCCGGCGCTGCAGTCGCTGGGGATACACGTGGCCAAGCTGGCTGGCCTCCCGGACTCTGTTGTTGAGGTATAATATGTATAGGCTCAGAAGTGATGGACCAACAACTGTTGTTGCTGCACAAAGATATCCCCCGGGCCGGCGCTGCAGTCGCTGGGGATACACGTGGCCAAGCTGGCTGGCCTCCCGGACTCTGTTGTTGAGGTATAATATGAATAGGCTCAGAAGTGATGGACCAACAACTGTTGTTGCTGCACAAGATATCCCCCGGGCCGGCGCTGCAGTCGCTGGGGATACACGTGGCCAAGCTGGCTGGCCTCCCGGACTCTGTTGTTGAGGTATAATATGAATAGGCTCAGAAGTGATGGACCAACAACTGTTGTTGCTGCACAAGATATCCCCCGGGCCGGCGCTGCAGTCGCTGGGGATACACGTGGCCAAGCTGGCTGGCCTCCCGGACTCTGTTGTTGAGGTATAATATGAATAGGCTCAGAAGTGATGGACCAACAACTGTTGTTGCTGCACAAGATATCCCCGGGCCGGCGCTGCAGTCGCTGGGGATACACGTGGCCAAGCTGGCTGGCCTCCCGGACTCTGTTGTTGAGGTATAATATGAATAGGCTCAGAAGTGATGGACCAACAACTGTTGTTGCTGCACAAGATATCCCCCGGGCCGGCGCTGCAGTCGCTGGGGATACACGTGGCCAAGCTGGCTGGCCTCCCGGACTCTGTTGTTGAGGTATAATATGAATAGGCTCAGAAGTGATGGACCAACAACTGTTGTTGCTGCACAAGATATCCCCCGGACCGGCGCTGCAGTCGCTGGGGATACACGTGGCCAAGCTGGCTGGTTTCCCGGACTCTGTTGTTGAGGTATAATACCAATCCAAATAAGGGTGGCGGGGGGCTGGGGTCTCTAAATGCTGCACAATGACCACTTAACGAATCGAATCGATATGATCTATTTCTCATTTTCTAAATACAAATGATTCTTATAATTGATGTGGTAAAGGTTCATTTTTCATTAAATATGCATTTATTCCGATAAGCCAGTGTGGCCATTTTAGACCCCCCAAATCGCCATTCTATATGATTTGGATTAAAATTTTCATACACTCACTGTATGTGCTCACATCCAAACTTTCGTATTCATAATATTAGTAAACTTGTATTTAAAATAGGTACGAAAGAAGAATACAAAATTGTATATTTTAATTTTCAGTACGCTGAAGCCAAGCAAGCGGAACTAGAGACAAATCTTTACGAATTGGAGACTGCTATCAAATCTCAAGAAACGATAGAAGGTCAGAAACTTGTTATAGATTTTTTGCGGAAATGCAAGGAAATCCAAGAATCCGTGCAATCCGATGACGATATGATGAACGAAATAACGAAACTTAAGCAAGACTTGTTGAAACAAAATAATAAATATGTTCAGTCTGTGATAGCGTAAGATACGAGTATGTTTTTCGTTTGTGTCATTTATGTGTTAACAGTTTTGTAAACATTGAATAAAAATGCCTTTCATTGCTAAATAAACCTTTTTAATCGAATTCATTATGATACTTTATATAAATTTACGTCTCCTATGAAATTGCGTAGTATGCTTACATAACTCTCCGAAGACTTCTCTACGAGTTTGAGCGAAGCTGCATTGCTTGCTACGTTGCGTCTCGAAAAACTGGGTAAATCGCGTGGCAAAAGTCTAAGCCTTCTTTTTAGGATCTTAGGATTGCCTTGTCCGCTTAACTTCACCAGATAATGCTGACGTTGGAAGGTAAACTATTTTAAAAGTTGTTATTGCTATTATTGTTTTTTTAACCTAACCAATGTAGCTTCGCTTTTATGATCGCTTTGTTCTGCCACATAAAGCGGAGTTATCGTTGTTGGTAGAATAGCTTTGAGAAAGAAATTGCTTGAAACTACTTTTCTTCACCCTTTCCAAAGTCTGATGATTTATTAGGGAAATTACAAGTCGCAAAATAACCTACCTTTCACCGATAAGTAACATCTACATCAACTTTCCTTCCTTTATAACTGGTTCCTTGTCCCGACTTGTGTTTGTAAATCTTAAAGTTATGGAACATTTCGTACTTAGGGTACCTTATATTATTTGAATGTCTGTTGGGCAACGCTCGAGTTGCACCTGAGTAAAAATTGGTTTTGATTATATGTATGCTGAGTTTAAGGTCAAGGTATCAGGATAATGAAAATGAAAAAAAAAATGATATTAAAATTCAGTTTTATTTTATAATTACATATTTCTAACAATTATAATAACCTATGTAAAATGTGTACTTTGTAACTTTTACTTTCACGGAAAATTTTAAGGATATCGATGGTAAGGACTGATATAAGAGTAGCTGTACGAAAAATAATAATCAGAAAAACCAAACAGTATGTTTTTCGGAAGCAGCAATTGCATAGGTAAACTACGAAATATTTTTGCAGTACCGTCCTACGCTACATTATTTTGTACTACTGATATTTGATACGACAGTTATACATCAATTTAATTGTACCAATTTCCTATAAATTAATCACATCTAATATATTCAAGACATATGTTTGATTTAGATATCTTAAGTTAATAACTTTACTAATAGGGTTTTTGCATTAAACAAATACCAATGGTGTCTCAAACGTAATACTCCTTCGTCCCAGAATTACTAAGAGGCACTCTGTACTTGGCAACTTCTAAACAAAAGTGAAATGAATGCAAAGTCTTATTTGAAGGCGAAGATTTATCGGATTCGAAGGGCCATATGACCTACGAATCGGCAACGTCCCCATTACGCCCTAAGGCCCTATGGCGATATAGTATATAGCGTCCTCCCGGTACCAACCATTAGGTTATAAGGGGGAGGGCCGCTATACCCCAAAGCAATTGCCTACGAATCAGCAGTAAAAAACTAACTGAACATATACACTCACACATACACACGTAATCTCTACTCAGATGGGTACAGCTACATATGCATGCACGGAATCAAACGCCAATCTTTTATATAAGTAATAAAACTATGCGAAGATGTCTTTGTAGAATGTAGTCAGTTTCGCCAGAGCCCCGTTCGTTTTTTAGCAGGGTGCACCGTTTGCAGGTGAGGTTGACTTTGGCCCTTGGCTCTTAGTTGGGACACTTACACCCCATACAATTAAACAAACACAAAACAGACAAAATTTCTAAATCAAACATATGTCACATGCAACCTTTAAGACACGTAGGTATTATACAAACAAATCATACCGATATTTAAAATGTAGGTAATGTAGCAACGGGGTGACAGCATTTTTGTTTCTTCAAAGCTATTACGTTTTTTTGATAGACTTTTATGTATGGAATATAGGCCCGGTCATGAATTTCCCCTATCAGCTTAGATTTCAGATTTTTTTTTAATTCAACATTCTGTGTTTCGCTGAAAGTTTGAGATAGTACTTTAAATAAGTTTAGTTTTTATCATTTTTAAAACCATAACGGTGAAATGTATGGAGGAAGACAAATTTAAAAAACAAAACTTGCAGGGATTTTTTTTATTTTTAATGAAATTGCATAGTAATAATGAACAGTATTATATTTTTTTCAGTTAACTATAAAACGTGTTAAATAATAAATAACGACTTATTACAGTAATATCAAAGTATTAGCGAAACACAAAATATTGAATTTTTGACACATTTTTTTCCTGGAATCTAAACTGATGGGCCAAATTAATAATCGGACCTTTATTCCACAAATTAGGTCTATCGAAAAAAAAGCCTAGCAGCTTTGAAGAAACAAATTTTGACCTGTGTTATGAATGCCCTTAAAGATTAATCAATTAATTTATAGAGCTGACATGGTTTGACAAAATATATGTGAATTCTGTCATTCAATGTCAGCTGAACATATGAATTGTTCAGGACAATTCAAGTGTAATATATAAATCCAAAACTACAAAAACAGTTTCATCCAAGAATAATTTCGGGAACCTAAACTACAACTTTTTTTTCTTATTAGATTTTTATGATTTATAAGAATTAAACAGACACATTTCAAATGGGAATTATTTCCGAGTATGAAATTGGATACGCAACAAAAATGAATGTTAGTTTACCTATAAAAATTACAAACATCACATACACAAACTAAATTTATTAAATCTGTCTAATGGGCTATTGCTAATGTGATAATGTACA
Source organism: Ephestia elutella (assembly GCA_018467065.1). Lineage (NCBI taxonomy): Eukaryota > Metazoa > Arthropoda > Insecta > Lepidoptera > Pyralidae > Ephestia > Ephestia elutella. Next base: position 9,075,202 of record CM031586.1, read on the forward strand.
ATATTAGAAATATTTTCCCAATGCTTTAAATAAGTAGAATAGTTTATAATATGTAGTACAGTTGATCAGTCTTATTGTGAATCTATTTTAAATAACTTTGACAAGCTATCTTAAACCTGAAGTTAGCTCGCAAAGCATTTTTAGATAGGTCTACTTAATTCACTGCATTGGTTTAATTAAAATATTATACACACATATATTATGACAATGGAACAATACTTAAATTGCCATCGAAATAATACTTAGAATAAGAAATAATTTACAAATATATATTTACATAATATTACACACATTTACAATTTGAATCATAAATAATTTAAAACACCTCGATAATTTATATATTATTCTCATTTATTTTTTCAATAATTATCATGTAAATCTTGCTGATCCCTATATTTCAATTCTGTGATATTTATTTACATGGGCTTGTATTTAGAAAATTAATTATAGGTTAAAAATATAGTACAGTCATTTAACTTTTTGCTGTCACAAAAATGCACTTTGTCTAAACTTCGCATATGAGTCGATAACATTAATTAAGCCCTGATTTCACTTCAAAATTTACAATTTTGTAGTTACATTTCAGAAATCTATAATGTTCAAATATCAATTTGCTGTGTAAACTATACCTTAGTCGGAAAATACTTTATTTTTAATTAAAATTGAGTTACTGCCTGCCTAGATCACTATTTTTGTTCCATCGACAATGTTATGTTATGTTTAGTTGAATGTCAGTTTGGATGAATTTATTAAAAACAATTTGTTAAAAAAGAAATCAGCCTGATAATGTTAATGCACCACAATCAAAAGTGCTCTGCAAAGTTGGCACACAAAAAATGGAGCTATGAATATCAATTAAATTCTCCTTTGCCAAATAAAAACTAAACCATTGACATCAAGAATTATAATTATGTTAAATCACAGCGATTGATTGATTGATTACACGTGGTTTCAGCACGTATAAGCAGGAGGAAACTTGTCAAGAGAACTCAAGAAAAGTATATCCGTATAGTATTTAGGATATCCGCACGACACAAAGGACATTTATCAGTTGATAATGCACATTTAGCACATGCTATTATATGACCGCACGGATCGAAGCAAATATTTATTTCTTCTTCATAACATATTTTACACAATTTGGAATCTGCTTCAGGTTTTCCTTCTTCGCCCGAATTATTTTTATAGGTTGATGGAGCCGTAACTGTTGTAGTCGCAGTTGCGGTCGGAGCTGAGGTCGACGGCGCCGTCTCATCCTTAGACTCTGACTCTGCGGCAGCAGATTCGGCCAACACCTTTTTCACATAATCGCGTCCTTTAACTAGATAAACGTAGTAACAACGGTCAAACCAACGGGCGTGCTGTTCCCACGGTACGTCGTCCTTTTCCCAATCTTTGAGACCTCCGTCGCAGTAAAAACACTTGGTCTTGTCGCCTTGGCCGGTGTAATAAAAGCCGGCTTCAGCTAAATCTTCAGGTTTCTGGGGCATACTACGCGGCCAGTCTTTAAAGGTGCGAAGCCTGGCCGCGATGTTCGCGTATTCTGGATGGGCGGGACTAGGTCTGCCAGGGGTCGCTAGCGGTATGCGAAGGCCGCATTCATCGCGACCATTAGTGGAAGAGGTAGATCCAGGAACGTTGCCAGCACTGGTTTGCTTACGTAACAGAGGACATTGTGGCGCCCAACGCTGATGGTCTGTGGCTGGATCGTCGCCTTCCATCCACCGCATAATCTCCACCTTGCAAAATGCACATCTAACTTCATCATTTTTCCCCAAATAGTAAAAGCCGTTTCGAGCTAGTTTTTGTGGAGTAAGAAATGAGAGAGGCCAGTTAACAAATGTTTTTAAGCGTTCATCTTCTTTCCGCAAATCGACATCTTCTAACGTGCATGTATCTCTGTTATCAATCTTGTCAAGCGATGGAGTGCCCAAAGTTGATGAAGATGGCGACGGCAAGCCATTGCTGATTTTCGATTCGCATGAAGGTTTCTTGTACGATAGCTGTAGGTTTGGCTTTGGTGCATTTGATGCAACTGTAAAGAAAGAAAAACTTTAATTAGAAAATGTACAAACAATTTTAATGTGTAGAGAGAGATAAATGTTTTTGCGTTGTTTTTATGGTGCTAAAAATGGTATGGGACAAATTGTTTATGTTATTAAACAGGTGATAGCTTTCTGTTATAGGTACATATATGTACACAGAGACAAGCGATCCACAGTTGAGTTCCCATAACAAGTCCTCGGGCGGCCGGTCGACCTGGCTGCGTCATCGACATTCCATTCCCCGTCCCCCCCCCTACCTACCAGTGCACTCAGTACGCATGCACTTATTCCAACCCATTATCAGTTTTTTTATTCGAACTCAAAAATTACTAGTAAATCCAAAATTTAAAATGTTGTTTTCAAAATGATCAACAATATTAAAGAAGCTGCGCATTTCCCGTTTATCGTCATTGAAACATTTGTTTTTGTATAAAAGCAAGATATATCTTAATGATATTGATCAATAAAAATATAATTAATGTGTAACAAACAACAATTTAATGTAATTGACGCCCAACTGAGACACATTTCGAGAAAAAAAATTGTGCCAGCGTAATGGCCGCTGATAGTACACCGATCGATAATTACCATTTCTGTAGTTTGTATCGACTAGGAGAGGCATTTTGACTAGTTAAGCACTGAATTCCTCAAAACTCACAAAACTCTTGGCATTGCCACAAAGTATTCCACTATTTACACTTGCAAGTTAGTTTATTAGTCGCAAATTAAACACTGCGTTGAAGCATCGAAGCTTCACGTTTGCTCTATCGGCTGACTCTGTACGCAATGACCACCCCAATGCGCCTGCGTAAATATAAAAGAGGGTTCTTATTCCTGTATATGGTAGCCAAGGGTGCATCCATGGCACAGCTGTGTTATGGTTGTAATTATTATTCCGACAAAGCATGCTATTGGCACATACATACGACTAATAGTCAAAATGCTATGGGGTGCCGTGTAAGATACTTGATTGAAAATGTGACCAGAAACTTGGTGGCTAAATAATTTCTTTGGACAGTATTATGGCAGACACTATAATAAATGCAAAAGCTTAGGCCCATTTTTTTAATTATTTTTATTGAAATGAACGACTACGGGGGTCTACATATGCCACAATTTGATGGTGACAGATGTTAAGTGCAGACCACCGGAGTGTGCGGTATTGTCTGGATCATAAGGGTCTTTTCTGTGCAAGCTGCGGAGGGCGAGGGACGTCGCGGGAGATGTAGTTCTCAATCAGGCTGGCGACTGAGGCGGCGGCGTTGCCGCGCCGTTCACCTCCAGCCGGATTTCATTCATATTTGAGATGCGCTGTTGCCGTCTCCAGCGGAAACCGCGACCACACAACGTAAAGAGGGCCTATGGAATGTGGCTGTACTGCTGGGCGGGTCTAACGCCAAATAAAAAAGTAGTTGCATGGAATGCGGACAGAAAGTACTTAAGGGCAATGTTTTTGTTACTACGTTATTATAAAAGTATGCGGTGATTACTTTATCGTTTTTGGGAATTGTTGATATTGACGTAGTCATTATTAAGATAGCTGGTGGTAGGTATTTATTTTTAGTGACAACTTTTTAATTAGGGTTTCTAGGAATTTTGATTAGTAACTACTTGAGCGGAAGTTAAGATAGGTAATAAATAAAATATGTTAGCATTGTATTTTATAGAAGCTAAAAGTGCACGTATAAAACTCAATTGTGATTGTTAACACTACGTGAGATAATTTAAGTGTAGCAAGAACAAAAGAGCGATTCTGAAAAACAAAAAAGAACACCGGTTCAAGGTTTGCAACGCGCGCTCGCCGCAAAGAGAAAATGAAATTCAGCATTATGTCGGAGTTGCGAGAGGCGGCGCCCCGAGAACAAGCGTGGGGAAGGGGACGGGATCGTGTTCTCATGCAATGGGTGGTCTACTCCGACGATCGGCTTTCGAATTCCAATGCCTCGCTTATAGCGCCTACGCGCTAGTTAGACCATATCTAGAGGGATTTCTGCCAGATAATGCTTTATTATTAAGATGGTTACCTATTGTCGTATAGTACTAATCTAGCTTGCTTAATCTGATTTTAGTGAAGGAAATTCAATGAACGAGTAATTTAAACGTTAGGTAGTATAAAATATCTATGAATGAATGTAACGTTTGATGTTACGTCCTAAACAAACAAACGTTATGCGATAAAAGCTGAAAAAAGAAACCAAAATAGAGAACACTGCGCCGGCCTACGGCCGGAAACTGTTTCAGAGGAAGTGAAACATCCGCCAGATGGGCGTACATTCATGTTGACGGGATTTGATAGTAAAAAAAAAACAGATTTTTTATGGCCTGTGTTATGACTCCTTTCATTCACAAATTCTATATATTATAAAATTTTAAAATACTAAGGTAAATCTAATCTTAGCTCTAAGTAAAATATAATTGTGAGAAAGGTACAATATATTTTTAATACAAAAATGCTCCTAAGTTTGATGCATTTACCCAACGTGCAAATAGATGGCGCTAATTCGCACATAACAATAAAAATGCTAACAAAAGTATTGAGGATTATGGTAGCGGTTGCAGAAATAAATGAGGAAATGCTTATATTACCTGCCAGCATGTTTTTAATTTCATAGATAAATAAACAAAGATAGTGACCTCATCATAACTCTATTTTAATTTAGCAATAAGAAGATACCATAGTTATGTGTAGACACAGAATAGGGTATTTGACAGTATTAAAAATATGAGTAATTCTATAAGTATCCTTAAAGACAATATTTTTCTTTAATTTTTGGTTAATTTTAATTGTCAAAAAAAGCAATGATTATGTTAATAAACTAATTATAAAGTCATTTATTTTAAGCCCTTGACCACGTGATATGAAACGCTCCGCCATTTTCAATGACGTAATTAGGTGGTCAAATCAGTCAAGTATTAATTCCATGTTCCGTTTCGCACTGTAAAAGTCGCACCGTTATTTTAGAAAAAATGTGAGACTATATCTGGACCCTTTACACCATTGCCATTAGCAACTTACATTGTTAATTAGTTTTGTCGCTCACATTAACATTTCAATTACATCGCATTCTATTGAAAATCTTGTTATGAAAACAAGGAAGTGATATTAGTGTACGTAAGACAGAACGGCTTTTAGTGATGAGTGCCCATAATACGTCACGGGGTTCTCATTGAGAACATATTGAGCTTTTGAGCGGTAATATGATTATTTTGAACTTTTTCATTGATTTTAAATGTAAATACTGAAAAATAATCAAAAATATATATATCGTTAGTTTTCTGATAACGTAAAGAACAATTTTAGATAGGTTTTCAAAAACAGTCAAATACCCTATCTTCTGGCATTTCTGATTCACAATGTGATGCATATTAAGTTAACACAGCCTTGTATCTGATCAATCAATACAAGTAAACCTTGTTAATATACTGGGAGGTCATAACATATGGGCAATGGGGCCTCAACTGGGTATTGCATTGGCATTATGGCAAAGACATTGTTTCTCTTTCTGAATAATAAAAAAAAAAACAACTTTATAACAGATTCCATAGTCTATGAATGCACAGTGCACAGTTCAAAAAAGGTTATGGTACTGTTGACATAATATCAGAAGGATTGTACCTGTTTTCAGACTTTGTTGTATATCAAAACATATTTAGGTCCCTATATTAATAAAATAATCTAAAACTCCTAAGACTTAACAGCCCAGTAGATGGCGTTACTAGTACCAAGTGATAAGAAAATACTTTATTTCAATGCTTTTCTATAATATGTCAGTATCTACATTACGAGTAAAAATACTTCTTCTTGACAAATTTATGTAGTTATTGTCACAAATACAGATGTAAATTAAACAAAGAAAAATAAATATACCTATGTTTTTACAAAAGTAAATGCAGCCTGAAACTGTTAGATCAAAATGAAATATTCGATTCATTTTGCAAAAGCTTTGTAATGATCTGGTAAAATCACTTGAATAAAAGTATTAGGCACCTACCAAATATGTACATAACTTATAAATTACATAAATTAGTAATAATATAGGCACTGCTTGCTTGTCTACCTACCTTATGAAGCAACTGCTTTATTCCATACTATCTACTTAGTTAATTAAACATTAATTTTAATAGTTTTAGTTACATAGACGTTCAGAAAACTAAAATCAAACATAAGATCTATTGACAAGCATGTGGGTAGCTTAGTAATTAGCGCCAATTTGTAACATAATGAAAAATACCATAGATTGATTAGTTTTAGAGGTAGGCAGGTAGTTGATGGAAGATCACATAGATATGGTTTGATTGCATCACGGGAAATTTCATATCATTCATATTCAGTAAGTGAATTGATAAAGCATAATGACGTACAACTGTTCTAATTATAAACATATGTTGAGGAAAATTCATACGAGCGCGCTTGTTGCCTACCTGTCACTGAGTCCATCATCATAGTAATCCCAAAATCCGAATATTGTGGATATGAAGGGCACTGCATTAATCAATTTCCACTGTCAATAACACAATCCAAAACTGTCTCCAAACATCAATCAAACAGACACAAAAATCATTGTACTGTACAGGCTGTCTTGCGGGCACTACACCTAGTTTGACAGTTCCGTCTGACGTGAGCACGTTCGAAATCGCGACTGCCTTGCTGCCTTGTTGGAATGTGTTAGTCTGGCTGGGTTGCCAGTTTATTGATTCATATTTTGTACCGACCGAGACCTACCGCTAATCTAATATTTTTTATAGTGAACCCACAGACATATAATAATAGTAAGCAGACAGAACATGTCATTTGAAATTGCATGGCAAAAACACACACTAAGATTATTATTCACACAACGACAGAATACAGGGTCGGATCTAAGATAATTAATTATATTCGGTACAGTGTAGCAAAACCAAAAATTTTGAGACGCTGAATCTTAAGCCGTGCGCGGTATGCGGACGGATCTGCATCAGATTTTTACGATGGGAAATTCTATCCCTTTTGGGAAAAAATACTAGTCATTAAATCAATAAAAATTATTTTAAATTATTAAAAATCACGTGCAATGAAACATTGCAATGATGTTAATGGTTGTTGGCGTCCATTCACTGTCCTGGTACTCGTAGTACGTAAGAGAAATACTCCCCATCACAGTTCTCTTTCTTGAGGTATTATTTTCTGGCATATTTTCCTTGTCCTGAAATAAAATTCACTGTCAGTATTTTTATAAAATGTGCATTTTAATCTTCAAGAAAGAATTCCTGAGATTTTTATAGAATAGGTACTAAATTCGTATATTTGCCTTGATTCGGCCCAGCCATAGTAAACAAAACTGGATCTGTCAAATGATCTATGCTATTTACGAAATTATTAAATTACTTGTACTATTTCTTATGAAATGGTTATAATGAATACACTACTTTATAAAATAAATAATGATATTGCTGATAAATAGCATTCAAAAGTCTAATAATGGTTATTGTTTCAAAAATAACACGACATTGTATATTATCATTGGGCACGTCAAAAAAACACGTATTGCTTACCGAAGGAACGATATTCCACGAATATTTTTTATGAAACACTTCCACATATTATACACGTTGCATTTTATCATTTCTATTGAGTTTAAAAGCACAAAACAGTAAAAAATAATTTTAAATATTTATGACAACTGTGACAACACAACAAATATGACAGTTAAGGATCATTTCGCATGAAAAATCCGGCTTGGATGATAAATCTTTCAGTGTAGTGGTTCGTGTTGCAATACATTGCAATGCTAAGGAAGGAAAGGGACAGAGTTATGTGACAGTCCTTATCATGAACAGGATGCAAATATTGTCAAATATCATCAGAGTGTGTGTGAAATTTGTGTTTCTTCTGCTTATATTTAAAAAAAAAATTATTTCTGTGAGTGAACCAAATAAAATATTAAAATGATTATTGCTTTTTGTACCGATTTGACAAAATTTTACAGCTAATTAAGAAAGGTATTAATAAAATATTCTTTATACAGCAATAAATGACGAGTAAATATAAACTATCTACTTTTTTTTCAAAATTGTACTACTTGCTTAGAAACAAAAGTAAAATTCTTACATTTCGCTATTATATGTAATAAATTAACAATTTTGAATTCTATAGCAGCGTGATGGCATCCTCTAAACTCAAGTCAAGTTTAGTATTTATTTAATTTAACTGAATGTATTTTACGCACGAATTGCCAATGTCACTTTCGCTTCGCTCGCATAATCAAAATAAAAAATAAAGTGCAAATTTATTCTTATATGAACCTATACAGTAGTAGTACACTACAGTATACATAAGAATGACGTAAAGTACTTCATGTCATACATTGTTTTTGTACAATAATGGGTTTCAAATTATAGATAATTCGAAAATATTAATGATCTATGTTAATGGGCGATTTTTCGAGACCCAAATTATAAAAGAAAATAGTTCCAGATGACTTCATAGATGGCGCTTAGTAAAAGGCGAGTCCATTCAGAAAGCAACAATACACGAGTGGCATTTTTTTTAAATAAAACAAACATCTAAAAAAACATATTTAATGTGATTTATGCAACTGTCAAACTGTTAAGTGTTTTTTTCTGCCTCTGGTTGACAAGGAAAAGCGCACAATATAGGTACAGCCTTTATTACGGCTCGTCTCCAAAAATGCCATCTACTGAGATTTTTTCATATCGATTTTTTTTTCTGAATGTAGCTGTCGTAAAATCGTTTATTTAGTGTTTTTTTTTTTTCGGAATATGTACAAATCTTTCAAATATTGCCTGGCAACCCGAAAATACGTTGTGACTGTGTGTGTCATGCATGCATATTGTGAATTGGTAGTGGTGTACTCGGGTCGGGCCTCGGGCCAGCTCCAACGAACGATGCCTGCTGTCTAGCAGCTAGCTAGCGGGGACGGGACTGGACAGGACAGAGCCCCGGGCTGTTGTACCTTAGGGGTAATTTTAGTCGGGCCATCCAAACCTACCACCACGAAATTGACAAAACATGGGTTTTGTTTCTTACACCACACTGTTGTATTTTTTTTCAAAATCTCATTGAGGCTATTTAGCTAAATATCTGACAAAAAAATTATATTATAATATGTTTATTTAATACTTACGTAGGCAGGATAACCTACCTACTTAATTATTATAATTAAAATAAATAAATATTAAAATAAATTAAATTATTTTTTACTAACAATATTAATCTGTTTATTTGGACATCACGGACATCACGTTTTAAAATTATTATTTTTAAATATTTTTCTTGCTCTGTTATGCCCATTTTATTATGACATGACATGACAGCCGCGTTTTAGTGGCCAAATCATCCAGTAAATCAGAAAAGTACTCACATTGTGTAATTTCATCCGTTCTTTCGTTCTTTTCAGGAGAAGTCTTCTTTGATTTCCCCTTCACTCTTTTTCGATCTTCACTTGATTTCTTTTCCATAGGATGATAATGATCATCCACAGGCACATCGTTTTTGAGGAAGCACTGGATTTTATTTTTTAACATTAACATTACTTGGTTATATAATAAGACACGACACAAAAAGTTACGTATAAGTAAAAAGTGATTAAAAGGCACACAACACAAAAGTGGTGTAAGGAAAATTATTTTCCCTAAAGATCCTCTATTTCCACTGACATCGTGCATTATTTCAACGCCGCACTAGTTACACTGGATCTAGGACAGTATAATCTTTCATTATTAAGCGCAATATTTAATCTAATCTATATACCTACATACATATAATAATAATAAAACAGTAAAAATATTTTGTCTGTACATTTAGTATTTTTGACTAAAATGGAAAGAGGGACACTTAAAAAGAACAATAGAAAGCAAAAATTTTTTTTTGGAATTTCTTGTCTGTCTGTCTGTATATACGCGTTTCACGCAAAAACTACCTACTGGACGGATTTGAATAAAACTTTTTTTGTTGTATAGCTAAGTATTAAGCCTGGGCAACATATAGGCTATAATTGATTTTGAAAACTGGAACACCTGATGAAGAACCATATCAGAACAGCTAAACTATAAGAAATATGGATATGGTGCCTTAACAAAAGTCGTTCAACCTGATGAGCATTTTCTGCTGACATATAAAAATTGAAGATCTGGAACATCTGATGAAGAACTGCAAGAGACCAGCTACACTATAACGGGATCCTTTTATTTCTCATAAGGTCAATAATCATAATATGGTTTGTCATAAGGCCTTTCTCATAATTTTTTTATCATAATATTTTATTTAAATAATGTTTATTGTAATAATATTTGTGTAGGCATAATTATAGATTGTCATACTGAATTTTCTTATAAAATGGTTTATCATAATGGATTTGTCATAATTGTTGTAGTCATAAACATACTTTATTTTTTATTTTGTTGATGGTTTCCTGATTCGAGTCTGAAAATGTGATATTTGATTATACCTATTTCACATTAAGTTGACAAAGACACTAGTATAGGTTAGGGTGCGGCGGGGGTGGCCCTTGGGCCACCCCTAAGCCGCGAACATAAACAACAAAAAAACAAAAACTTAACAAATCTTACCTTTTCTCTGAGTACATCCGTACATTATGAGTTCTCTTTTCTCTGTACTTTATGAGTATTACTATTATAATTAAATTATATTATGATTATTTATGTTTATGACAATTTATATTTATTACAAAACAATTATGTTAAAAAAATTATGTGAAAAAAAATTATTTTAATTTTAATTTATGTTAATTATGATTATGTGAAAAAACATTATTTCAAACTATATTATAACAAATATTTTTATAAGAATCATTAGAGACCCCACTATAACATATATGAAAATGGCGCCTTAGCAAAAATCGTTTAACCTGATGAGCATTTTCTGCTGACGTATAAAAATTGAAGATCAGGAACATCTGTTGAATAACTCCAAGAGACCAGCTACACTATAACATATATGGAAATGGCGCCTTAGCAAAACTTGATTAATCTGATGAGCATTTTCTGTAGACGTATAAAAATCGAAGATCCGAAACATCTGAAACAGTTTGGAACACAAAAAGACTCTTCGTCTAAGCGAAACTCACGCGGGCGAAGCCGCGGGCAACAGCTAGTCATGACTATGATATGACATAGTATCAGGGTTGGCATGATTAGAACAACACATGTTTAAGACAGTGTTTCAAACAGTTTCAATTAAAACTGTGTGGGCAAAAGCTAGTCTATAATACAATTGAAGACGTTCTGATTTTTTTGTTATTTCTACTTGAAACATCCATATACTGAATATGCATCATTATTTTCAGAATATATTTAAATACATATGATTTTAAATCTGTTGTTTTTGTTTTTTTTTTTAATATTTGAACCGAAAACATCTAGTTATATCTTCCTCGTAATCAAAGCATACTTAATATTTATACTTTAATTAATATTTTATCAGTTTAAAGTAAATAAGGATAATTTACTTTGATTATAATTACTACCCGGTATAAATAAAAAATATCGGGTATAAATTATTTTTTACCCATTCTTTCCCATTTTACCTTCCCGAAATTTATCCAAGCGCCCATCTCTATGCGAGACACATTTTCAGCTCCATTCTCTTCAACGAAAACCGAATCGGTAACGAATTCGTTGAAAAAATGTTCGTAAATTTTCAATGAATGAGAGTCTTCTTGAGAGAACATTGCGATAATGTGTTTCTCGTCTTTATTTGCCTGTTCTTTGTTCGTCCAAAATTTAATAAATGTATATATCTAATTGAGGTACGTGGACACGACAGCTGTGAAGCACGTGGAAAGGCAGCTGCGTCGACGCCTGCGCACAAGCTGCGCCCGCGCATCACCTGCTTCGCGTTTTTTTCACTAATCTACCTTCACAATGATATCTAACTTCATGTCAAACATCTGCGTGTTACTTATCCGTTACGAATTCAAATAGTATATCTTACTCATTGTTGTACAAAAATTTTTAGCAGGTAACACTTAGTTCTATGTTTAAAAGATTATTTATCACCCCAAGAGGTACTAAAACACGTAATTGGCAACGATTTATGTTTTATCAATCAAATCACATGAATTAGGTACCAATAGAGGCGCTATTTATTTACTGTTTAGGTAAATGTTCCGAATGTTCGCTCGTTTTTGTGTTGCATGGTTATCAAAGAAAGTTATGTTGGCCATTTCATGAAATGCGACCAATGGCATCGACACGCAAAGTTAGAAAGTACACAAATAATTACTTGGAAAATTTACCGAATATATTGAAAATCCATACCTACCAACTGTATAACTTCAAAAGATTATATAGTAGTTAGAAATTCTTAAATTTATCCGACATTTTACCATTTCGTTTGTTAAACTCGACTTAATTATTAAAAGAGCTAAATACATACCTACATAATCCAATATTTTACAATACCTATGTACAGTCAAGAGTCAAAAGTGCAGTCAGAATCTACAAGGCATTATGATCATTAAGCCTAAGCGATAAGGTCTTCGAGGTATGAATGCACTTATGACGCTTGACTGTACCTCTATTAAATAAATATTACATAAATAAGCTTATGAAGGGTGAACGTAGGATACCCTGTCTAAAAACGTCGTAGACATTTCGTAGCTCTGCGTCTACGAGGCTATGGAGGCGGTGTACGCTGTTGCATGACGCATCGCATGGAATGCACTGCAATGCAACGTAGCTGTAATCAAAATCCTAATTAATTGTTAGCTAGTATGTTGGTACTATTTAATAAGTACCTATAAGAAGAGATTCACTATGCCGGTCACTATCGGATGCTACAACCACTATTGTTCCAACTGAACAAAACTTCGGATTTTGAACTTCAAATCATCGGCTTTGATCTAAACTTATTCCGACTTACTTTACGCGCAGCTCCGGCTAGAAATTGGCAACTTGTGCGACACTAGCGCCTCTTCTTGGACGAAGCGGACAACTCAAACAACTTTGATGAAACTGTTAAATTTCGCGAATTTATTTTGTTATAACACAGTGTATTTCACAAATTTAAATGGAATTACACATATATAACATAGTTGTATTATTTAAATATTAAAGGACCAACATATAACATGTTAAAGTGCAAATAAACGGCGCTGGATCAACTCCTGCCACCAGATGGCTAGTTGCCAAACCAATGTATGGGAAATGTCAAGAGCTGTGCGTATTAACTCTAAGTATAAGAACGAGTAGACTGACTATGACTTGCTGTTGTATTATGAGAATAGTGGTTGCCAGTTAAGCCGACGACGGCAAGCGGCAGACACAAGCTGTAATAAACGCATATTTTAATGAATGAACCCGGCTCGGCGAGGATCTCGGCCCGAGGCGCGCCGCCGAGTCGTGACTTAACAAGCCATAGAGCAATAGAGTAGTTTACTGCAGTGGGACCAGGAGGCAACCTCTAGGTACTGTGGTACCTGAAAACATAGACAATAGAAAAATAAAGTCAGGTTCTTCAACCCATAGATTTAGCACAAAATTAAACTGAGCGGTGTGGGTCTAACTGGGTAGATATGAACTGGATAAAGCCAGAGGAATTCTAAACCTTATTTTGCTCCTATGCTAGCTTACCAGGATTTTTAAGCTGTTTTTTCTGTAGATTGACCTACCTTATGACTGCTATCGATAATAGATATGATAATTCTGATGTAAGAGTTACTATTACGAAGAATCGAAGTTAAACTAAGCATATGTGTAAGGAATTATCTTAGTACAATATTAGGAACCAAAATGCGCTGCAATGTCAGAGGATACAGTATAGTAGATTGTGATGGTAATTAAATAAATACAAACGTAATATAGGTTCTAACATTAACTAATATAAGTGCGGTTAAGTTTTGCCAACATTTAAGTTAATAAATTTAATATGCCTGGTAACGCAAACCGTGGGTGTCAGAGCATCAATTAACAATTTAATTTCAGTACTTACCTAATTCAATTGAACAATATAGATGTGTAGTATACTGTATTGTTGAATTAGAAGTTCAACATACTTGTTTAGATAGAAATGATGAAGTCCGAAACTAATGAGAGGATTGTGTATTTAGTTATCTTGTCTTTCTTTATTACTCGTTCTGAATCAACATCCATTATAAATTTATCGTTTGCGAGCTTTGAACTATCCAAAGGTTAGTGATAAAGTTGTTTTGTACCAGCTATTGTAATATTTGTGAGTCAGTTAAATATTTAATAAATAGGGCCTCATTCGGATACAATCTTCCAGTTCATTTCCTCTAATCACTGTATCTGGTGGATATTTTCACTAATCTGAATTGGTGTTTCACCGTTCAGTATTTTCAGAACACGTTTACTTTTTCCGTCATTCTTACTGCCTGTCCTTTTCCTCCATCCATTAAAAGGCTTGAACCTGCTTTATTTAATATTGTATTCTAAAGTCCCTTCTGCAGATGCTTGCTGTCTTTGGCTCGGCGGGCTCACAGCGGTCCAATGACTGCGCTCGGCGAGGAATGCGGCCGGCTTTTCCCAGAACTCCTTCAGTACCGTCAACACCAAACGTTACTCCACAAACGTATGCGACTCTAGACCTTACTCAATTCGCTTTGGAACCGAGTTGATCTTAAACATTTGCGGCCGCCTATACCACGCTGGCGGCGACGGGAACACTGCATATTTAATACCACGGGCTGGAGATTGTAGAAAGTCAAACACATGTTCAAGGGTGTTAAAGTTTCTGGTAAATTTTTATTTTTGAGAATAATAATTTCAAGTATCTACATCTGAAACGAATTTTGGATCAAGTCCAAAATCCTCTTCTTTGATGACCAAAACGTGGTATTTTTAAGGCCGCTTATTTGTTCTAAAAACGCATCGGATATTTATCTAGTAATAGGTACCTCTACCATAACAATAAATCTGTTGTACTGATTGGTTCTGAATATTATTTATCTGCGTTTTTAGGTCGATTTGTGCCTATCAGCTGCGACACGAGCTTGTGCTTACTATGAGCCGTTCATTTACTTATAATACTTATACGCAGTTCACTACTATAGTCCAGGCGTACGTTATAGTTACCAGGAAAACTAAAAATATCACTTTAATTGTATTATGTTTCCACATACACGGAATAAATTGTAGCAGAAGCATGTATTTTACCTTTCCGGTAATTGTAGGGAGGTACCTCCTTCCTTATCTATCTATATGTAACAGATTAACAACCAACCAATTTAAATACTGAAATTGAGTTTATTGATAGTCCAGCAACGAATTATTCTATTCTAAATTAGAAAACGTTACGAAAACGCGTCACAATAGCGCGTCGTTCACAATGCACTATTTTTTCCTATCCAAATCCGTTACATTCCATTCCCTGATGCTGCGAGTTGGGCTCGAAGCCATCTCGAGGAGATTTCGAAATTCCACGAAAGGTAGAACCTTATAAATTATCTCAAAAGGGCCGACGGGCCCGCAGCCAGAATTCTTTTTTTTCACCACAGGTAAACTGGCGCTAAGAAGGGAATGGAATTTACAGCACGACCGGCTACGCTTGGCGCTTGATTGTTTTCTTTTCTATCATAAAATCAATTGTGTCTAGTTTTTATTAAAGTTTACTTTATTTTTTACTGCTTTGACTTAGCCATTTTACGTTTGCATTGAACATTATATTGGAGTATATACAAACTACCTGTCCCTCCCTGCCTATGCATTTGTAGGTATGTAGAGAAAGATATCAATATCAGAATATAAAATACGATTTATAAGATGAAGGTTGAAGTGATATTTATATCTGACTGATTCTTCATGAATCCTACAGACATCTAAATAATCCTGAATGAGAATAAACTTTTAACATGCATTGTATTGGTCATTGTTTTTTACGGATTGTGCTTTATTTCTACTACGTACTTTTCAACTGTTTTAATAATAAAAACTATATACTTATTTTAGAAGATTCAAATCACAAATCATCGTGAAGAAAAGTCTTAAAATTGGACAAATATGATAAACGCGAAGTATCAAGACTATTCCAACTTTCGTATTTATACATGATGTTGCATAAAAAGTGCACGGTGCACGCGTGGAACATGATTCTAGGAAAATAGCACTCTTAAAAATCCGAAGACATACCAGGCGTGGCCTGAAGGTCGCTGCTACACCTATTGTGTGAAGGGTCTGGCGCCCAATACAAGTACCCTCATTCCAAATTCGACAGACGCAAAGGTCAAAAGGCAATTTGAAACTTTAGACGTTTACACATGTACATTTCTATTTAAATATATAGGTACATATATTTCCATATACTTACTAGTTAGTTAGGTTAGACACTAAATATTTATCGAGAATATATTTCGATAAGTTCAATTTATAGTCTGACGCTATTTAGAATTTAACTGGCATACTGGTTGTATTGTAGCATCTATAAACCATCTGCTAGACATTATAGATCGAGAGAACCATGAAACAACGGATCTTTCGGTCGATTTCTACAAGTTAAACGGAATCTTCTGACTGTTGCTTTTAAGTTGGTTTTCCTATGATGCCTAATAGATGGTGTTCTTAGGAATTTGGGGCACGACGCTGACTCAACGCCAGTCTAATCCCTTCCCTATAGACGCAGAGGCAATTTCAATTCTCGATGTAGCTGTACTGGCACAGATGTATGAAATAACGGCGCTCAACGTAGAAAACTGCTATAGATAGATCTGAAATATAATAAGCTAATAAACTTAGAAAGATGTACTGGGATTTAATTGGATGTACAAGCTAATAACAAGCTAATTATTAAAAAATAAAAAACGCGACTGACAATTCACATAGCCTATGTTATGTTACTTGGACGAATGCAAAGAATAAGTATAATAAACACCTCTTAAATCAAAATTTGTTAGCTGTTCAGGACTTTGTGTATCTGGAAATGTGATCTTGTGTGCTAATAATGTATTTTTGTCTTGTCTTGACTTATGGTTGAATAAAGAAACTGACAAAAATACAAACTTATATAGGTACCTACATGAACCCTGGAAACATAACACTCCTTTTTTGGTCAATCGTGTAAAAATCGTAATCGTGTACAAAAACATTGAAGCGAATGACAGAATATAGGATCAAGAAGTACAAATGTATGAAATGCTTCATATAGATAGATTGTTGGTTCATGAAAGAAAGTACCAACATAATCTGTTTTGGTATGCAGGCGTGGGCCATTCTTATGCCCATTAAAAAATAGTTTATCTAACACTTATGAGTTCATAAGACGTCTTCTGACCGAATGTTTAACTACCTATATTGGTACCTCCCGAAACTTGTCCAAAACGTGAGTAAGGTTTTATATCTGCGCAGTTGTGAAGTCACGCTGGTGATTCCATGCTTGGAGGTCGTCCGCCCAGCCGAATTTGTTCGCATGACGTCACCGCATCTTATGGAGGCCACGCCATTTCGGTCTTTATAGACACGAAAAAGTTCATTACTCCACGACAAGTAGCAGTTTTTGCAACTGTTCTATAGCAAATGCTCCTCTTTGAGCTCTCATTTTAGTAGTTTTATATTGGAGTAAATAAAGCTAGTTTATCTACTGGAACTTCATTTTAATTAAACTAGTGAAGAACACCATGATGCGGATTTTAGGTTCTTTTTAGAAAAGTAATAAGATTCCAATTGGTCTAACTGGATTGTTAAAAATCTTCTTATTAGATTTCTATCTAAAGATCTCAGCTCAAAAATAGTTGCGTGCGTGATTTGATTCGGCATTTGGATAAAAATAATACCTGTCTATTTTGCTTTGGCAGGTAGGTACCTGCTTAATTTCTGTGATCTAAAATAAAATCGTTTACGTATACCTACATTAATTTAAAACACTTATTTGAATAAGTATTAATTACAGTGTTAAGGAATCAGTTTCAATGAACATTTTAACTTAATTCAATGTTGACTCTGAAATATATGTATGTAGACAGACAGACAAACAAAACGAGTTAATTAACTAAGTTGTAGATACTTAAGTAGTTATCTGTTTTTTCCTACAGTGTGAACTTTTTCATCCTGCAGTAAAGTAAGTTCGAAAAGAACATAAAAACATGAGGTTCTTAAATGGAAATAATGAAGATAATTCAACTCCAACAATGTATTATTTTAATTATTAAGTACACTCTTAATTATCACAGAAATAAGAAGTACAAAATTCTTGAACCAAAAATAATGAATGTGTAAGAACGAATTGAGCTAGCCGTGAATGAACTTTTGCAATGGAAAACTAAAAGTTAGTAAATCATTGGGTCCTTGATTTGCTTACTTTCAGTTTCAACAAGAGCCAGGTCAATAGCAATATTTTCTTATTTATTACGAGACTTATGAATATATCTCCTGATTTATATATTATTTATTTTAGATTTAAGATATAATTTCGGATAGATAACTCTTCCAGTGCTATCGCACTTTTGTTCGCGAGTGTAGGCGTGCATGCAAGATGCACGCATCGCATTAGCGGCAAGGATCTCGTTTCACGTCGCTGCTGCGCGGGAGTTGCACAATGGACATTGTTTGCAGGCTTCAGAAAAACAGAGAATGGCTTCGCACGTAGGTATGTATTCATACTATATTATGAAACACGGCCATTGTCTGCTGTATATACAGATGTTGCTCGATGAATACATCCTGTGATCCAGCTTATAGTTACATACATGTTTCAAATTGACAATTACAATCATTACCTCCAAAAATTCAAATTCTCACTCCATTGGTGGCCGAAGAAGAAATGACTTGTAATTTTTCGTGTGATTCACACCTTCAAAGTGCCAAATTGTTTTTTCTCCACAATTTGTCTTGGTAAAGAATGTGGCATAAATAGCTGGTGCCACTGAAATTAACGATAGATGGAAAAAGAATATGATGTATAGAATATTCGAGCGATTGTACCATTTAAATTCGGCCATTTTTATGATCTTGTCAGAGTCACGACCACTTAGTTCGTATAGTTTTTTTGTTTTGATGATGACATTTTTACAAATGTATTTATAAATAGATTTTAGGTACGACATGACTATAAAAAAACCGTCTGTTGTATGCACTCAACGTTGAATCGTAGATTGAAAGTGCTTTCAAACTAAAAGTCAAGGTTTTGATTAGAATTATGCGTGAAGATATTGCTGTACCTATCTGTTCTTGTTATTCCAACTTTATATGTACTAGATGACTTTATATAAGATCACAATTACTTGCCATTTTGGTTATTGGAAATGGAAACTAAAATGACGTCACTATGACTATTGACTGTTTTTATACTTTCCACCCTTTATAAGAAAAAGGTAAACTAGTTGGAGAGATAGCTAGAGAAAACACTAACCTAACCGCTGCAGACTTTGCTATTAGAAAGGATGTCGGTGGTGGTGGCTGTGTCTGCGCTGCTTTCGCGCTGGCTCCGATGACGGATAGAAAGCGCGCGACCTCACTTTCACTGCAGTCCACAAACTCGTCAATGAATAATGTCACGATACTATATACCTGATATCATACAACGTGAAAATCGTACTTTGTTTCTAAGTAAAAATATTAGTTAACTGTCTGGCAGATAAGTAGTACCTATGTCTGCTCTTTAATTTCAGCTAATTAAAATTGATTGAATAGCCGCATCATTGGCGTCATTTCAAATAAGTTAACAATGAAGACAGTGAATGGTTTTCAATTGATTTCCAATAATTGTTGACAATGAGTTGGACGAGGCATGCGGGACCCGCAATTGTAGCGTCGCCTGGTACAATTTGTGTCGCTCCACGCTGCGCCCGCGCTGCGCCATTAGTAAGTTTACAAAATAAAATACCATGAGAAATGTACGACGCCGTAGGAGGCCTATTTGAGTAAAAATCGTGGCTAGAAATTACGGCATGGGAAAATATGCTTCTATAAATAGGTTTCACTAGAAATAGTTCCTATTAGTTTACTCAAAAAATAATTTCATTAGAATTTAAGTAGGTATAAGTAGTTATTTCTTTGTTAAAGCTAAACTAATAAAAAATTATAAACTTTTTTTTTATTAGGGATTTGAGTGCGTTTGACCTCAATCTTGCCTGATAGGAAGCATAGATGAGGTCTAGCTAGAGTGATACACGCAAACTCAAAATATGCCTATTCACTATTGCCTTGAAAACCCCTAAATTATATTTGTCGGGAAACAGAGAATTCCATACTTTTTCCGGTTTGCAAGATAAAGCAGGAGGCGAACCGAGAAGTGCGGTGAGCTGGAATATCAACCACATATGGATGGAAAACTCTACTTTTCTTCTTTACATGCATATTCCCGAAATTCCCAAGGGGCGTGAGAACACATAAAATATTTTGGAATCAATCAATCAATTCAAATAATCTTACATTAAAAACCTATCTGTCAAGAGAACTCCCGCTAAACTTTGGAAACATTGGAGCACCACAAGGTTCTTTATTTGGTCCAGTCTCTAATGATATTTTATTTTCTGTTTGGTAACTTTAACCAAACTTTTGTTTTATCACAACCAAGAACTAAGATAAAAGAAAATTACAAGGGAAAATTATACCTTGTATGTGGCAGGATGTACGGTACAGTGGAGCGAGACGGTTGCGCGCCATGATCACTGCAAGAGGAGGAGTTTTAGTCTTAAATAATCTTAAAAATTCAACTAAATTTGAAGCTCTAGAAACAGTACGTTAAAGTCTTTTTTACACCAACACAGTGTTAAATATAAAACGTTTTATTTTAAACAGTCACTATAAAATTACAAAGTAACCACATCATTGTAAGCGTCGTTAATGGACAAAGACAATTAGACTTTAAAATGCTATAGCAGAGTCTACATTAGAATGGTTGTTGTAATTGTAATAATTCGTTTTGTTTCTATTACTCTTTCCGAGTACCGCTTCCGCAGCTCCTTCCGTCTCGGGTTGCTGGCTGTAGATATCCTGGGCAGGTCTGGAACTGGCCCAAGAATGCCGACCAGGCCAACAGAGCAGCTTAATGTGCATATTCTATCTAAAGTGGTGTATTGTGCGGGGCGGCGGAGGTAGCTGCCCTCGCTGCATTCCTGGCGAGATAGCCAAGGTTGTTTCTACGGTTACTGCCATTACTTCAATCAAACCCGTTGGAATTTATTCCAGTAAGACATCTAACAACCTCCTCTCTATGCATAGTAATGTATCAGGACACAAAATACTTAGGTACCTACTTAATAATATTATATTAGATATCTCTCTCTCTCAGCCGAAAGACGTCCACTGCTGGATGACAAACCAATATAAATAGGTAAAATTTTTTGACAGAGCGAACTCAAAAATAAGGAAATATATTTATGAAGAATTTAATGGAAACTAAGCCTGGCAAGCTCAATTTTGCACCGAAAATGTTCCTTTGTTTCCACTAGTACCATCGAACTCTCCCACCGATGGTATTTCTAAATTTCGTTCTTTTATAGGTACCTACCACCATTAATGTTAGTGTAACAGTTTTAATATCTGTATGGATTTTGCTTAATAGGTATGGCATTAAAAGAAGTGTAAAATATGAGTTAGATCCTCTACTGTAGCTATAGTACCTTGAATAATTTATTTCAATTTCCTCATCCGACATGTTATTAATAGCTCATAGGAATTTATTACCTACAGCCTAGATTGATTCTAGGATTTTTAATGATACAATATTCTTATTAAAGTGATTCATACCGGGCAAAGGTTTCCGTTGTATCATTTGAATGAATAGTTTTCTTGCACGTGGTGTGCATGCTTCTGTCATAATCTTGTCTGCTGGTCCATTGATAAAGTAAACTGCCATCTCGGTCCCACGGTACCACATGGAACCCATGTGTCCTACAGTTTTTTGTTACAATATTTATCTTAAGCCAATGTAGGTAAAAAATCCTTTCATAGAATCCATGTTTCTTACCCAAAGTGTTCCAACTTCCTAGAAAATTAAGTTTATTTGCAGATAACTTCCAACGCAATGTCCGGGTGAGGTGAGTGAGTCAGCTTTTCAAAGTTCACTTATATCCTTAGCTCGCTGATCTAAAGTTCAACAGAATGTTGCGTGTTGCTAACTACTTATCAATTTATAACCTTGATTTTTGGATTAAGACAATGAAACATAGTTTTTACGACTGAGGTATTATTGTACCATTGGTTTTGTATTAGATTCAATTAGATCATTATAATAGAAAATTCATTTATTTGCGACCTAATATCAATAACAATTGCAAAAAAAAAAAAACCACTGCTCACTTAATAATCCTTTTTGACGAGATTTGGCAGGTACTCTATTTTTTAATTTATTATATCCTTATTAAATATATTGATTTAGTGGTGATTCAAGTACAGTGGCTCACATAGAAAAGTATACCACCTTATAAAATTTACAATATTCGTAAAACATCTACATGACGTTATAGGTTACAGTTTTTGCAGCTCCAATATATATTTTTCACTTGTATGTGCAGCAATGGAAACGAAACACGTAATAGCAATGACTCATTAGTTTCTCGTCTACTTATGTCGGTAAAAGGCGTGTTTTATATCACGGATACCGACGTTAAATTTCAATCTCAACGTTATAAATTCTAAAGAGGGTAATTTGATAAAATGCGCAAGAATTATACGTATGACTGATATGGTTGTAATAAGTGAATATTCTCAAGAGATTTAGTTGGCGTTTAGCTGTCTTCGACGCAATATCAATTGACTTGTAATCTCTGTATTCTATTATGCCGCGTTTAACAATGTTTGTTAAAGTAAAAAACATTGTTCTGTATGAACAAAATATGAGTATCGGAGCAATTTGTCGTGAATTTCATATAACCGTAAGTATTTTTAGCCATTGTTGAATTAAGTTATACAAGTTTTATAGATGTTTTCTTTTGGTTTTGAACTATTTGTATTTTTTTTTAGTAGTCTTTTGTTGATTAAATCTAGTTTAATGAATACCGAAATTAATATTCAATTATTTTTTCTAGAAACGGACTGTCCGACTGTGGATCAAACGTTATGGAGACACAGATGATGTGCAGTGTTTGAGGAGTGGACCGTTGCCTGTTGCTTATACTCCGAAGTCAGCACGTCACAGACAAATAACAGTTCTTCACTCGCAACAACCATTTCTCCCCACAAGAAAAACCGCCGTTCATTATGGTCTCTCTTTAGAGACCGTGGGAAGACATCTTAAGGCATCTGGCCTATAATATTGCAGGCCTGCGAGGAAAATAGACCTGACACCTGCGCATCAAAGGGAACGCGTTTGGTTTGCCCAGCAATACTTAAATTTTGATTGGAGTACTAATATAGTAATATTTACTGATGAAAAGACATTTAAGTCGGATAAGGATGGCCGAAAAATATTATGGAGGGACAGGGGCACACGCTATTGTAATGATAATGTTCTGCCATGCAGATCAAGCGGTAGAATCACTTTAGGTTATTGGGGATGGATGTTGTCGATGAGTCCCGGTGAGTGAGTTAGAAATGCATCCAAGTAAATAAGATTTTTATTATGAGACTGATCAGAGTATATATGTAATGTATAAATATATAAATAAAATGAGAGTGATGTTATTGTCACAAAAGTAAGATTTCCTTACTATGTAACATATTTATTCACTACTCATGGTCAAGCTGGCCTCCTTATCCTTAAACATACTTATTTAGATAATCTGTAGGCATTGTTCAAATGAAAACTTTTATTTTTGTAAATAAATTGCTTATTACCCAATAATATAGGTATATTTTATGGATATAAATTTATATATTACCTAAATGGACTGTAATGTTTGAAATAAAGAAATATTATTACAATTTTTGTTTTATTTCCTATCATCTGATATTTTTAAATCAACTCTTTGAAAATCAATATTGTGTTGGTCGCAAACACATACCTAAATATAGAAAAAAGGAAAGGATATGACGGTAAAGATCAATTATAACTTAAAAACTTATAACTTAACTTATAAACTAATAAGATTCGAAGAGTCGATCTTTCATTTCTAGGCATAGCGAGCAACCGCTACGCCAATGAAGGTGTGACTCGAGTGACGAAATGTTGTATGACACTCTTGTGACACAAACTTCTATTAAAGACACAAACGTTATATTGAGAGCACGATTACGCGCGTAAACAAACGAACGCGCTGCCCTCATACTAAGATCGAGGTGGTATACTTTTCTATGTGGGCCACTGTACATAGATAATAAAAACACTGGTAAACATTATTTTGGAGATAAGCGATAAAGACACAAAGAAAACCAATACCTAACATGCCAAATAAATTGCAACTTTTCTCACATAATACTTAACACAAATTAGATCAAATAAATAACAAAACTAAATTAGATCAAGACCAAACAAACATTTACAAAGAATTGATAAAGGGATCAGATCTTAAAACATCACCACCACAGAACTTTCTCAATGAGACACATTCATAAGTTATGGGAACATTTTTTCTGGGGCGTAACGGTTTTTGTATTATTTTTTGTCGTCTTTGACCGTGTGAAGAATCTCAATGGATGCAACATGTTCATAGGTCGACCGGTCTCAAAAGAGCCGTGATCATAGCAGCACCATATTAAATTCTAAAATCAAATAAGTTTCGAAGGGAATGAGTAAGGTCATGTCATACTGGTCACGCTATCGTCTTCAATGGTCCGTTTCTTTGAGAAACACTATTCTTTACAGATTTTCACACGATGCTGATACCAGGAATTGTGCAAGACGTAGGAAATAATTGCGTAATTTTCATGATGACTAGAAAAGCTTGTAATTTGTCAAGATATAAAGTTACTTTGGTACTTGTGTCGTTTATGGAAGACAAAAATTATCATGAAATATAATTAGATGGAGCTTTTGTTACAAGATTTAGCATGTTATAAAAGATTGTTATTTTGGTGCTTAAAGAATGTTGATCCGTCCTTCAAGTAATTAGACTCACTCGTATACCTTGCCCTAAATTACCAAAAGTAACGTTACCTCTCATTAAAGATTGATTTGTTAATTGTTTTTTAAAACTCGGTCCTCAATTTACAACATTCCACTAAGTAATTTGTTTTGTATTTACCCGTGATTAGAAAAAAATACCTGTTAGGTATGTTTGTAATAAAAATACTCTTGTGTTAAGTGTTGCTCTTATTTACACTTGTTCCAGTATCAGTGATGAAGAGTCGACGACGAGGTCAAAATTGATAGTTTTCCATTTAGACCAGATATAAGCTTTGTTAAGGATTATGTAGTTATGAATGACTCATCTGTAAAGTTTATTAATTCTAAAAAATCTAATGTTGATCATAATATTTCATCAAGTGATTCATAGATCTACAGCTATAACCTACTGGAATCTAACTTTTTCTCGATGTCGAACGTCATACCTTTGGTCGCAGTGGTAACATTTTACAAAGCTAAATTGGTTGTGATCTTAGTTGAGACTTAGTAAATAATAATAAGAAGTCATGCAATCTCTAACACTGGATTTTTTTAGATATCGGTCCATCTTCCGTTTCTGAATCAATTGTCTGCAAAATTTCAAATTGGATACAAATCAATTTTGCTGACAATTTGAAAATGAAGTGGTATTAAAACGACATTTGGCAAATATCAAAAATATAACAGCATCGAAACGGTCTGGTGACCTTTTTGCTGGCATGCGACTGTAGCAGCGCCGGCGCGCGGCGGCGCAGCGCCCATCGGTTCTCACGGGAACGTACGCGCCCGGTGATTGCACCGCATTACGCCTGCACTAGGTCGCAACCGCGGCCCAAGCGGCTAATCTTGGAGGTGTCATTTATACATAGAAAAATTAAAAAAATAAGAATGTCGCAACGCATATTCATCATGGAGCAACATGAGAAGAAAGTTTCAATGGTCATTGTCTTGTCAGTAGCAAGAATTTTCCGACTTTGACATTTTCCAACTTTGACATTTTCCGACTTCGACCTTAAACAATGTATCGCGATTAACGTTCTTTGTGAGTGCTAAAAACGTTATTGCTAGTTCTAATACCAAAAATGTTGGTGGTTGCCACCGTCTTCGCTGTTCTGGCGATTACGCCACCGATGGTGGTTGTCTCTAATTCAGGATTGTAAACTGTCACGACATTCAGAAGTGGATTTAGAGGAACCAAACTTTGGTGTCTTATACCAGTAAATTTCATCAAGTGGTTATCTATATTTCACGTTTTTTAATGTTATTTACATTACAGGATACCACCTCCATAATTTCAACGCTCGACAAAATTCCAAGCTGTGCGACTTTTCCCATTGGATCGCGCGACCGCGTCTTGTTGCAATCAACAATGGAATGAGTCGACTTTTTGGTCTGGTCTGGCTGGTTCAGCCCGCTAAGGAAGATCAAGTTTTAACAGACGACGAGGCCTATACAATCGGTGATCTCATCTTCTCAAGATTTACCATTCATTTATTATGTACTTGGTTTGATAATAATAACACTATCTTCCAGTAATGTATTGACTACCTATCATAATAAGATTTTCTGAAACGTCTTGATTGCTTGTAAGGTACGTGTTGCTCTCACAATGATCACTAAAATTCTGACCACTGACTCACAGGTCGATCGCTTGGTTGCTACCACAAACGAATTTTATGGCTTGGTATAATTGATTCGTGCCTTAAAATTATGGGCGATTAGTCTCAACGCTACCCACATTATTTCAACAGGTCTTCAACCTGAAGAATTGTTCTCATGAACGCTAAAGTGCCAGGTGACTTGGCATTCAATAATAACAGGAAATCGTAAACTGCGCCTGCGCATAACAAGATTTCCTTCGAGTATAGGTTTACAATCGAGAACGGAACCGACTTGCTGCCAGAACCAGCAATCGCTTTGCAATGTTTGCACGAAGTGAAGTTAAATTTTATTACTGCCTATTGGTAAATGTATAGTTACGACTAGGTAAGGTAAGAGTAATGTTATGAAATTGGTTATTAAATTTTTATTTTTATTTTTTATTTATTGGGTCGCAAACTGGTTGCTACAAGGTACACAATAAACAAAGATACAATTTCAAACAATTATAACAACCTACTACGAGCGAACACGGCATGCACATAATATGTAGCTCGCAGAATACCTACAATTAATAAATAAATAATAAATAATAATAAATATAAATAAATATATACGGACAAATCACACAGATTGAGTTAGCCCCAAAGTAAGTTCGAGACTTGTGTTATGGGATACTAACTCAACGATACTATATTTTATAACAAATACATATATAGATAAACATCCAAGACCCGGGTCAATCTGAAAAAGATCATTTTCCATCTTGACCCGACCGGGGATCGAACCCGGGACCTCCGGTGTGGCAGTCCGGCGTGATGACCGTTGGGCCACGGAGGTCGTTAAATGAATAAATTAATATTAATAAGTCAATAAAATCACGTTCATTAAATTTGTAATAAACAAAAAAGAAATTTACCTAGTTATATTAAAAATAATTACATTTATCATTGAAAAACTATGCAGGAACTATATAGGTACAATATTTACTGGTGTTTAATTTCAAGATGATGATAACGTAGTGATTATATACTCTTTGATGATGATGTGCAAGAGGTTGGGAATTAAAAACTAAAATGACAATGAAAAAAAATTACAAAAACGATTTAGCAACTTTTTAATATTGTTTATATATAACATAACAAGGAACTGACATATTTTCAAATAAACTTTGCACTGTTGAACGATAACCAACCAGACGCCAGTGACTCAAAAATCTGACTGAATGGTTCTTTGTAAAGCTTATATGACTATGACTCAGTCCAGTCGATAGTCGATAATTACATGTCACCATTTTTACTGAAATTGGCATAACTATTTCGCATTCAAAATAGTTATTTTTAGTTTCATACTTGAAAAGGTACCAGAAATGGACAGAATGACTAGGTACTAAATGTCATTTAGAGTAGAGATACAAATTGATTTTTGTTAACTTCTTGAAATCAACCAATATAGTCTAAAGTAAACAATACACCTTAGAACGTAGTATGTCTTAGGTAACTCAATCTTATAAATTATCTATTACTAAGGTCGTCCATGGGCGTGTATTTGAATAAAATGTATGTGGGCTGGGCTGGGCGCCTGCCGCCTGCCGCCGCCGCCTTAAGTATGTGACTCATAGGAATTATCCTCGCCTACGCCTATCCCACTGTATGCAGTGCAGTCCAATTCACCTTTAATGGTCGTACTCCGATAGCCTTAGCTCCCTCAATTACGGAGATGACAATTACTAACAAGTAGGTAGATAAGCTTGCTCGTTATCAAAACTGGTTTTGATAAGTCAGTCTATAAGAAAACTATCATCGGAACAGTCATGCGACTATTTATTATGCGACCTGTAACCTCAATTTTTGAATATACGTAAGTAGAACATACAAACTTAGTTTTATTGTAAATACTTACTCAAGAGCTTTTTGTTCGTTGTTGCTGGCTTGCTTGTTCGCTAGTTCGGTTCCTTGCTGGTGCGTTCACAATCTTGTTCTTCTGTTTCTACAAGGTATGAAAGGATCATTTCCACACTCATCAGTTGAACTGGAAGATCTATTTTTATGTAAGCACTAGTAAGTTGGAACTCTGGTTATGGCTATCATGTTTGAACGATAAAACAATGTTATATTGTCCACCGCAATGGACTGACCTAAAAACAAAAATGTATATAAGTAAGTTTCCATTACATAATTTATGTAATTGACTTTTGTATGGA
Organism: Ephestia elutella; assembly: GCA_018467065.1. NCBI lineage: Eukaryota > Metazoa > Arthropoda > Insecta > Lepidoptera > Pyralidae > Ephestia > Ephestia elutella. The sequence continues at coordinate 9,103,943 of CM031586.1, forward strand.
AGTAGGCTACAAGCTACAATACAATATCCACTCGTCGACATCGCCAAGAGTGTACTGTTTTTTGTTCTAACTAATTAAATATAATGAGCTTATTAAAAGAAACCAATGCAAACAAAATGCATGAAAAAATTTTAACAAAAAAACAAGTAATTATATTTTTATGTCAACTGACTGTTATCAAGCGCCAGCAAAGGCTAATAGGTATTATGTAGAGCCAGATATGATATCGTGGTGTTTACAAAATGTATGGGTGCCGCCATATGTGCCAGATATTGGTTCCATATCAGAACTGATACACATTTGAGATATGACATTACTAAAAGGGGCAAAATGATAATATTAGTTATAACCTTGGCAGGACGTATAATAAATCAATAAATTGCAGCTCATATGGTATTAACACCCACGCTCGCTGGTTGTAAAGATCGGTTGGTTAGTTATTTCTGTACCATGACTCGGGGGTATGACAGAGCTCGGCATGAGATCACAAATTCTCATTACACTCGAGTCCAGTACGAAACCCTTAAAAAAAAGAAAACCACTTGACGATGACGAAGGCCGCAGCACCGTGAAGTGCTTTAAATAACGCGGCTCGTTCACTTTTGTCGGTTTTAACTTTAAGGTTGGTTTTAAATTTTCGGGCTTGGATCCCATCGTTTTTCTTACAAAAAGCTTGATTTTCGGGGAAAGTTTTAAATTTAATCTCTCTCTCTCTCTCAGCTGAAAGACGTCCACTGCTGGACAAAGGCCTCCTCCAAGGATTTCCACAACGACCGGTCCTGCGCTGCTTGCATCCATGCGCATCCCGCGACCTTCACCAGGTCGTCGGTCCACCGAGTGGGAGGCCTGCCAACACTACGTTTTCCGGTTCGTGTTCGCCACTCGAGAACTTTTCTGCCCCAACGGCTATCTGTTCTACGAGCTATGTGCCCCGCCCACTGCCACTTAAGTTTGGCAATTCTGCGGGCCATGTCGGTTACTTTAGTTCTCCTACGGATCTCCTCATTTTTGATTCGATCACGCAGGGAAACTCCGAGCATAGCGCGCTCCATCTTCTTCCGCTCCACCTTGAGCCTTCTTATGAGGCCCATAGTAAGCGACCACGTCTCTGTTCCGTATGTCATTACTGGCAGCACACACTGGTCAAAGACCTTAGTCTTACCTTAGTCTTGAGACACTGCGGTATTTTGGACGAGAAGATATCGCGAAGCTTCTCGACCGCTGCCCAGCCGAATTGGATTCGACGCTTAACCTCTTTCTCAAAGAAACTTAACTTACCTAACTGAACTGTTTGTCCCAGGTATACATAATTGTCAACAACTTCGAGTGTAGAGTCTCCAACCTTCAAAGAAAGTGGGTGCGACACTTCGTCTTGTCCATGTTTATTTTTACCCACTTGTTAAGAGGCTCTACAGAGGCCATCGAGCATTGTGCCTAGGTCTTCCAAGGTCTGAGCCAAATTTAAATTTAATAGTTCCATATTTTCGACAAATTCACATGCCATTAATTGCTTAGGTAGTTAGTACAAGTACATGTCTCATATTCTTAAATTCTACTTAAACACAACCTCCTCGAAGATTATTTAAGTATACTTTTACGACGGTTATGGCAATATTACCTCAGTCAGCCATTTCAAAACCACAATTCTTAGAACCGCACTCTGTCTGTAAAAACCCATAAGCAGATCTCCACAGGTTGTTGAATAGCAAAAGTGCAATAGCAAATGTCAATTTGCCTTAATGGCTTTTAAAAATCAATTTTTTTGGACTAGGTAACCAAAATGAAAAGCTCAAAAAATGTACCTCAAAGACTCTCGTATGCTACGAGAAAAGCAAAGATCGACTGGCCGATTCAAGTGATTATTTTTTCTTTCCTTTGATCCAATCAATTGAACCATCGCCCATCGTCATAAAAATATAATGTAAATAGGTTCAAGATCTACTGATTGAAGTTGATTAAACAACATAGAATAACAACAATAATGCTTTTTATTTTCAGTATCTACATAAATATTATTTTTCTGTAAAGAAAGGCTGGACCTAAACTTTACTACTTTGTCTACAGACCACTTCTATCAAATTACCAGACCTTTGAGGTAACCATCGAGGTAACTCAAGATCCTAAATTAAAATTGTACCTGTAAGATCATCTGCACTTTACCTTGCTTTTATTGTACCAGTATCCTGTGGGTTCCTGAGGATATTTTTGTAATAAACTTTTAGTAGCAATAAAAATTCACCATTCATGTGGGTGCGACCCCTTCAGAGTTCATGGCTAGATCAAAAACCGCATTGGCTGACCCTGAACTCTAGTGATACACGTATGTTACATTAAATTTTATCTAGCATATTAATTTATTTTATCTAGCTTCTCGAAACTCATTACTTATCAAGCAGTAATCTTTTAGAAGTATTTTTTTTTCTAATGAGTATGTATGTAATATAGTTCTTAACCTACGTAAGTATTTTTATCATGAGCTCTTACTTTATTTTGCGCAAAGCACCTACACTACAAGTTATAATCACTTATAATGTTATATTAATATGTATCAAAAACGTTACATAAAAACCCCACGTCTAGGTTTTTTTGGGGAAACAGGACGTTGAACTAATATCAAAACCATCTGGTTGTTCAAGTCGAAACAAGTTTAAAATATCGCGCAAATGGGGGGTTTATACAATCATTTACATTTTCGCCTTTTATCATTGCCCCTAATAAAGGGCCCGCAGCGAATCTCGTGTTAAGATTCAGTCCAGTTTCCATTCATATGCAATGTTTTGTGAAGGGCTGTTTTTGGAGCAAGAATTAGGTCGCAGATGCGCGACAGATTGAGAGATTATAATAATAACTCCTTGCAAATAGTGAATACCAGACCACATTCATTTGGCGATGACGACGATCTGAATTGTACGTTTACATTTTGTTATGAGGGGATAGGAACAAGATTTGATTGTTAGGCAAATCTTTATGAAGGGCATGACTTTAAAGGACCATTTAAGTTTGTGAGTGAATCAGCGATATCTACTCATGTAAATATATAGTTATACTTACACATTTTGATATCGCTGTTGTTTCATAGATGGGTACAACAACTTTGTACTTTAATTTTAGATATTTTTATTTTTTACACAAATTCATAGAGACTACAAGTAATCCATAATTCCACCAGCTTAGTATACACCTGGTTCAGTGTTGGAGAGACTGGTAATCTGTCATACAGGTTTTCCTGGTACAGACCCCAGTCTCTCACATAGATCATCTTTTCTGTAACTGCATGGTACACCTAGTATTACCTAAGTTTATATCTATGTGAGAGAAGAAAAAATAAAGATTATGATAATGATACATAATGATGATTATATGAATTAGGAGGAAGTTCTAAGTCCCAAAGCAAACAACCCAAAGCATCATGCATTTTAATCTAAGAACTTGCTGCAGCAAACTGTTTCTTTTCTTGTAATGTGTGTCTGTAGCAATTAAATAAACATCTTATATCTACTTATATTTTACCCTTAATTGAATTTCAATACGGAAAATTATGAGTTTATCATGACTTTGCACAGAAACAGGAGATATAGGATCTAGATGTAACAATCTAGATGTAACTATGTCATCAACCTAGATGCAATCTTGAATCCTTTAGATTGATATGTCATCGACCGCAGTTTCTTTAGATTTGTCTGCTTTAGACTTAGTACATATTCATTAGGGTTTTATAGTCGGCGCCCGCTTGTATACTGGGCCCTGTAATGTATAAAATATGCACAACAATGACAAGTTATCGCGCCGCATGTAGCGTGCGCGTGAGCACGACCGGGACGATTGTCACATTATCGACTATTGTTCTGAGTAGCGTGACTTATACAGCTCGCCAAAAGAAATACTAATTAGTCATATAAATGAGGAAAATGTCAATAAGCCCCCCACGCTGTCCTGAATTTAAAACTTTAAAGACAATATTTTGAAACAAAGTTTTTTGCAAAAAGCAGGGGAGATAAGTATAGTTATGAAAGAGATGGAAGGCAGGTAAGATACATGCTTAAATGATAGATAATGATAATATAATAGAATACAATAATTTTATTTATTACTAGCTTTCGCCCGCGGCTTCGCCCGCGTGAATTTCCTTCCCACGGGAACAGTGCTTTTTCCCGGTATGAAAGGTACCCTATGTCCTTCTCCGTACTTCCAGCTATGTGTATGCGAAATTTCAGGAAGATTGGTTCAGTACATGAAGCGTGAAGAGGTAACAAACAAACAAACAAACAAACAAACCAACAAACAAACAAACAAACAAACTCACTTTCGCTTTTATAATATTAGTTAGGATGGTGCTTTTATGGTGCTTTTATTTGCCAGCCAAATGATTCTGGTAAGGTAAGGAAGTTGTGGCCTGTGGTGTGGCCCTAGAATAGCACCAACCCATCTCTTCCCGTGGGTGTCGTAAGAGGCGACTAAGGGATCAAAAACACCGGAGCATGGGCAGCAGCATCTTTCCGCGTACTATGACATCACACTGCGATCGCCAACCCGCCTGCCAAGCGTGGCGATTACGGCAAAACCCCCCATGGTTGATACACCCACAACACGGCCCCTAGTCCCCGGCGGCCCCGCTATCCCGGACTCTGGTAGCGGTCACGGTAACGGCGGGGCAGGGGGTGCTAAGAATCCCCGGCAGATGCCAGGCTACCAACCCCGACGACCCTTGGCCCTGGCAACTTACAACACGTGCACACTGCGGACCGACGAGAAACTCGCTGAACTGGAGGAAGAATTGAGCAGGTTACGATGGGATATTGTAGGATTATGTGAAGTCCGAAGAGAGGGGGAGGACACCATGATCCTCGAATCCGGAAACCTGCTCTATTTCCGGGAGGGCGACCAACTGTCCCAGGGTGGTGTCGGGTTTATCGTCCACAGGTCCCTCGTCAACAACGTGGTCCAGTTCGAGAGTGTTTCGGCGAGGGTAGCGTACCTTGTACTCAGAATCACCAAACGGTATTCGTTGAAGGTAATACAAGTATACGCACCGCCCTCATATCGCTCCGACGACGAGGTAGAGACTATGTGTTCCGTTTTCAACGCAAATCTTGTTTACCTTTCAATTTGAATTTCGCGCGCCTTACCGATGCACTTATCAATCATCACAATTCGCTGTGCTGCAGTTCTATTTAGCCAATGGGGCGCCCGGACTTCCGCTGGCGCATGCGCAGATCCTACCGGTGTCTGAGAGATCAACGCCATAGGCTGGTAGCAGAAGGCTGGTGGCAGAACCAGTAAAAACCTCTCCGTGTCTGTACGTGAAAGCGAAGGCGCGCGCGCATCAAACATTACATTTTACTCAATTATTCTTAATAAAACTTCAAGTGCTCAACAGTGTTTTTGGAACTTTATAATCGTGTGTGGCTGGCCGGCTAGGTGTCTAAAGGAAGAACTATTCGTGAGGAATCGTGCTCGAAGCCTGCCTACATGGTAAGTGGTTTGTGCATTGTTCCTATTGTCTAAATCGTCTGTAGCAACGCTTATTAACGGCGAATGCTTTCAATAAGTATTCGATCCAATGTGGTGATTGATAGTGTACTCTAATTTCTACTTATCGAATCAATTTAGCCACATTTTTTTGGTGCCGAAACCCGGGAACTTTGGATACCTACCTTCAGTCTGCCGCCAAATACCAATTCGATTTAGTAATTGCTACTTCATTTACCGTATTCCACGCTTATTATACTTACTAGTACAGCTAAAACGAATAAACATAACATTTTGTTTCAATTACTAATCGGAAAACAAGTCTTTGTTCCATTTTGTTTTGTTGAGTACCTTACCTACCGATTATCGATTTAAGATGGCTTCCATCAGTTTCTAGAATATTTGTTGAAAATAAATTCTTTTGTCGTTTTATACTTATTAGCATAAAATTATCTACCGTTTTACCGTTCGCAATAAACAATATTGCAAATCCACCTTCTCATAATTTTATGTTGATAGTTCGTTATAACTCGACTACCTTTTTCCAACCGTTCAACGTTTCCTCTTGATATTTATTTATCGAAAATTTATTTCGTTTCAAATTACGAAATATTTTTTATCGTGACGTTGTATCGTTTATCGTATCATATTTTCAACGAATTTTGGTGCGTTCACATTTTCATTATTACCGTTTTAGGTTAAAAATCATAGTTTTTTGTTTTTACAAAAAAAACTGATTTTTATTTTTTATTTACCGTACATTAACGAATATCGCAAACCGTTTTTAGTGTTCCTAACGCTCATTTAATTCATCCTTATCAATTTAATTTATTTCAATTTAAAACTCAGGTGACCGAGGTGACAATATTACCTGTTGTCGTGTAATACCGCCCCAGTGATTCTCGTCGATTCTTGTGAACGCGGTCTCGCTGAAGACGTTCGCAACTAAACTTTTTATCGAATCCGAATATTTGTTGCTATCAGGTTTTATTGTTTTGATATTAATTATGTCTTTACTATCAAGGCGTAAATCTAAACCTACTATTAAAAAGGGTATCGAAAATACGTACACTATTAATAATTTGCCCAGTTTGCGACGTAAACGAACTATAGCATATAATCGCTTAACGAAGGCTTTGGAAGTAGGTACCTTAGCCAATACCGATGAATCACAAGTAGGGTTATTTCTTTCATATTGTCATGAAATAAAAACGATTGCTGATAGTTTTCATGACTCCCATTTTATTATTTTGGACCTTCTTAAGGATGATGCCGATGAGGAGGACGATGAACTTCAGGATCGATTTGACGAATTGTATTTTCAAGTGTTGGCAATTCAACGAAAATTTGAACAACGTTCATCTCAACAAGCTGACACTTCGAAACATAATTCATTGACCGGTTCGCACAGTGGAAATATGCGGTTACCAAAAATTTCGTTGCCAACTTTTTCCGGTGCTATCAAGGAATGGCCTGAGTTCATTGCAACTTATAACGCGTTGATACATGATTCTACCTCCTTATGTAATATTGAGAAATTTCACTATCTCGTGTCAGTTTTAAGTGGTGATGCTTTATCGTTCATTAGAACTCTTCCTGTTGCAAGTGAACATTATTTAAGTGCGTACGAGGCTCTCAAGTCCCGTTATGAAGATAAACGCGAATTAGCGTTTACGTGCTGGCGTGATATCTTGGACGTTAGTTTAAAGACTTCGAACGCTCAAGATTTTCGACGCGCCTTAGACACGATCGATGAGAACTTAACAATTTTAAAAACTTTAAAATTACCTACCGATAAATGGGATTTTGTTCTTTGTTATAATGTTCTGGCCAAACTCGATACCAAATTAAGACGCGAGTTTGAGGAAAAACATACCGATATTGAGCTTCCACAGTATAACCATTTAAGGGCATTCTTACACTCTAAAGGTGAAGCATTAATTCGCGACACGCACTTTTCGAATGTTACCAATAAAACCGCTAACGTTTCAAAGGACACACCGGGAACTTCACAGAAGTTCAAGCGACATAACGTCACGCATTCGCTTGTCGCTCCCACCGTCACTACTCATAAAAATGTTGGTGATAAACAACAAGCGAAACCTGCTCACAATTCGAGCACTCCGATTCGTAAATGTGCCTACTGTCGTAATGAACATCACATCTCGGCCTGTAGTGATTTTTTGGCAAAATCAATAGATGAGCGCATGGCTGTGGCCACTGAAAAGAAATGGTGCTACAATTGTCTTAACGCATCCCATTCAGTGCGAGAGTGCACATCAATGTTTTCATGTCGACAATGTAGACGTAAACACCACACTTTGCTACATAAGGAGCCGGCGGCAAGCTCGGCGACCTTAGTGGCTAAGGATTCGTTAACTCAGTCTGATCCAACCGTAACCACAACCGTGTTACTGGCAACAGCTCTCGTCCAGATTCGTGATGCTTCTGGTGAATTTCATACATTTCGCGCGTTATTTGACACCGGCAGTCAAAACAATTTTCTCACGGCTCACGCCGCTCAACGATTAAATCTAAAACCTATAACTGGTAATATCAACGTTTATGGGTTAGGGGGCAGCCCTGCCTCAGTCAGTGGCTTTGTTACATGCGACATTGGCACCAACTGTAACGTAAAGTTTCGTCTGGGAATGCTCGTCATACCGAGCATTTGCGGAGATCAACCGATAGCAAGGCTAAATACGAAAGGATGGGAGGAGGTCAAAACACTACCGCTAGCTGATCCTGGTTTTGACATCCCTGGTCCAATCGACGTCTTGTTAGGTGCCGACGTCTTTGCTGAGTCACTTCTCGAACAACGTCTGAAGGGTAACGCCTCTCAACCGCGAGCTTTCAACTCAGTCTTCGGCTGGCTTCTTCTTGGGAAGTCCAGACTCGCATCGTCCAGTCTACTAGGAGTAGCCCCTTCTACCGTAGACGATAGTTTAAACAAAATTGTTCAACGTTTCTGGGAAATCGATAACGTTCCACAATCTTCCCGATTGACCCCAGAAGAGCAACGCTGTGAAAATAGTTTTCTCAGTAATCACTACCGTGACGAGACAGGTAGATATGTAGTTTGTCTCCCCTTCAAGGACGACGAGGAGCCAGTCTTTGAAGGTTCTCGAGAGATAGCCTTACGACGCTTTCATGCCATTGAAAGGCGTCTGTATCGCGATCACAATTTAAACCAACAATACGTGGAGTTCATGACTGACTATATCGACAGTGGTCACATGACTCTGGTACCTGCCAAGCAAATGGGTCAAGGCAAGTATTATATACCGCACCATTGTGTGCTACGTCCCGACAGCGCTACAACGAAGCTTCGCGTTGTATTCGACGCCTCGGCTAAAGATGCAACTTCCAAATCGCTAAACGACTCGCTGCTGACGGGACCGAAGCTACAATCAAATATCGTAGAGATCCTTCTTCATTTCCGTGAGCACGCAATTGTCTTCATGGCAGACGTGCGCCAAATGTACCGTCAAATCAACCTAGCTCCTCAACATCGTGATTATCAACGTATTCTCTGGCGAGCTCACCCAGATGAGCCTCTTCAAGAGTACGTATTAAATACCGTAACGTACGGAGTGTCTTCCGCTCCATTCCTGGCGTGCCGCTCTATTCAACAACTGGCCAACGATGAGGGTCACAAGTACCCAAAGGCCAAAACCGTTTTAACTTCCGACATATACGTTGATGACGTCATATCCGGAAGCTCATCGCTGAAGGACGCCAGAGAAATCAAAACTCAACTCATCGCTCTTTTCGGTCTTGGCTCATTTGAGCTCCGAAAGTGGGTGAGTATCCGACCCGAGCTACTTAGCGATCTTCCCGCGGAGGCGTGTCTTTCAGAAGCAATCACTTTTACCGAAACTGAAGACACAACTATCAAGGTTCTGGGCCTTAAGTGGGAGCCTGCTTCGGATTCGTTCGTCTTTACCGTTAATCCATCTAATCAACCGTGCACCAAGCGAACGATTTTGAGTGAGGTTGCCAGAATTTTCGATCCTCTGGGTTTTCTATCTCCTTTGACAATTCATGCCAAATGCCTTATTCAAAAGCTTTGGATTCTAGGTCTTTCATGGGATGATAAGGCCCCACCGGAAATTATCTCTCAATGGGAAAAGTTCTCCGAACAGCTTCCTCAAGTTAGGAATCTTAAAATTCCACGTAAATACGCTACCGATAGCGCTCAATCATATCAACTGCATGGATTCTGTGACAGCTCCGAAGCAGCATATGGCGCCGTTATATACCTGCGTGTTATTGAGTCTGACGGCTCCGTTCGCGTCTTTCTCGTATGTGCAAAGGCTCGTGTAGCTCCTTTAAAACGTCAATCGTTACCTCGCCTAGAGCTGTGTGGTGCGGTTTTGCTCACAGACCTTATCAAATTTGTCAAGGACACGCTGCGGATTCCTGTCCATGACACTTATCTGTGGTGTGATTCCACCGTTACCTTATCCTGGTTGCGAGCTCCTTCTTCTCGCTGGGTGACATTCGTTGCAAACCGCGTAAGTCACATTCAAGATATCGTACCGACCGAGTGCTGGAGGCACGTACCATCTGTCACAAATCCTGCAGATGTTTGTTCGCGTGGGCAATTGCCTCACGATTTGCTAAACAATGCCCTATGGTGGGCGGGCCCAGAATGGTTGTCTCAACCACAGTCTGAGTGGCCAATCGATACATCGAAAAATCGTTCAAACGATGACAATGCGGTGCTCTCTGAGCAGCGTCGCACCACGGTTCTCGTTTCGGATCAAATCGAAAGCGTTAATCACACGTCTATAATTGATCGGCTATTCGAAAAATATTCTTCTTTAGATAAAATCTGTCGCATTATCGCTTACGTTCGCAGGTTTTGTAATAACATGCGTAACACTGTTCCGCGATCAGATAATCTTTTCGTAACGGACGCTGAGCGTCATCGTGCGTTACTAATTATCGTCAAACATTTCCAACATCGTTGTTTTTTGGATGTCATATCCAAATTACAATCAAAGATACAGTTACCTCGCAGTTTTCGTAAACTAAACCCGTTTTTGGACGAGCAGGGTATACTCAGAGTAGGCGGGCGCCTATCGCGCTCCGATCTTGACTTCGAACATAAGTATCCCGCATTATTGCCCAAAAAGAGTGTTCTTACATCAGCTGTAATCGAATCTATTCATCGAAACAATTTTCATCCCGGTCTGAACACAACCAACTATCTGATTTTACAACAGTTTTGGATACTTGCGGCAAAGCATGCTGTACGTCATCATCTTTCAAGATGCATAAGATGCTACCGTCTTAAACCGAAACCTTTGCAACCCTTTATGAGCGACCTTCCGGCCTTTCGTGTCAATCAGGCAAAACCCTTCTCTGTCGTAGGTGTCGATCTAGGAGGGCCTTTTCGAATTAAGCTCGGGCTTCATCGTGGTGCTAAAATCGATAAAGCGTACTTGTGTTTATTCGTATGCTTGAGCACAAAAGCAGTGCACCTTGAGGTGGTTTCTACTTTATCGACTGACGGCTTCATCGCGGCATTGCGTCGCTTCGTTTCTCGTCGCGGCCGCTGCAATGTTATTCACTCTGACTGCGGTACGAATTTCGTTGGTGCCAGTTCACAACTAGCGTCAGGTATCGAACAAGCCTCTCATGCGGAAAAAATAGATTTTAAACGTAACGTACCTTCTGCTCCCCACTTTGGAGGGGTGTGGGAAATCCAAATCAAAGCCGCAAAGAGTCATTTGTACCGTATTGTTGGCGATCAGGTCTTAACGTTTGAAGAGCTTACCACACTCTTCGCTCAGATCGAATCAATTTTAAATTCGCGGCCTTTGTGTCCATTGAGCTCGGATCCCAACGATTTGAACGTTCTTACGCCCGGTCATTTTTTAACGCTGGAACCTCTTACAGCAGTTCCTGACTTCGACTACAAGGACGTAAAAATCAATCGACTAAATCGATGGCAACTTATCCAATCTTTTCAACAACAATTTTGGAAACGCTGGAAAAATGAATATTTACATGGGTTAACTCAGCGAGCAAAATGGACCACGGACTCAACACCGTTAATTGTAAACTCAATCGTACTTATAAAAGAGGACAATCGGCCTCCTCTTCAATGGGCATTAGGACGAGTTGTTTCCTTGCATCCTGGCCCTGATGGGGTAGTTCGAGTCGCAACCGTTAGAACAGCCAGGGATCACTCGCTTAAGAGACCTTTGGTCAAACTATGTCCTCTACCCTCCGTATAATCGTTTCAACTTATCATTTGTTAGCTTTTAAGTTTAGAATAATAACTTAAACATATTTATCGTTAATTACCGTTTCTTATTCTTACTCTGGGAAAATCCTATTGGTATTTTGGTGGGCGGAATGTTCCGTTTTCAACGCAAATCTTGTTTACCTTTCAATTTGAATTTCGCGCGCCTTACCGATGCACTTATCAATCATCACAATTCGCTGTGCTGCAGTTCTATTTAGCCAATGGGGCGCCCGGACTTCCGCTGGCGCATGCGCAGATCCTACCGGTGTCTGAGAGATCAACGCCATAGGCTGGTAGCAGAAGGCTGGTGGCAGAACCAGTAAAAACCTCTCCGTGTCTGTACGTGAAAGCGAAGGCGCGCGCGCATCAAACATTACATTTTACTCAATTATTCTTAATAAAACTTCAAGTGCTCAACAGTGTTTTTGGAACTTTATAATCGTGTGTGGCTGGCCGGCTAGGTGTCTAAAGGAAGAACTATTCGTGAGGAATCGTGCTCGAAGCCTGCCTACATGGTAAGTGGTTTGTGCATTGTTCCTATTGTCTAAATCGTCTGTAGCAACGCTTATTAACGGCGAATGCTTTCAATAAGTATTCGATCCAATGTGGTGATTGATAGTGTACTCTAATTTCTACTTATCGAATCAATTTAGCCACACTATGTATGAGGATATTTCTAGAGCCATACATAGCTCCCAGGCCCACTATACCGTTGTGATGGGGGACTTTAACGCGAAACTGGGCAAACGAAGCGATGATGAGTACTGTACTTACAGTTATTTTTCTACATATAGTAGAAAATTTCTAATAGATACCTACTTACCTAAATATTTCCACAAATGGTTTCTTGCAGTCCTATGATGTCATGTTATTTGATCACACCTTTTTTAAGATTTGGTGACGTCATTATCGCCATGAAGGTGACGAGTACGAGGCATCAAATCAAAGAACAGACAAAGCATGCCTGCACAAAAAGTATAGATGCAATTGGGGTCTTTGATCGGAATAGAAGCATAATATTTGCTAGGCTGTGTTATATTGATGGTACCGATAGAGCGGATGGTCCCATTCCACGGTAACGGTAACCGCGGCGCGATTCATACAACCACGCCGAAACAGCGAGTGTAATGTCCTAAATAGTAGGACATTCACCAGCACTCACGCTGATTCTAATGGTGACGTAGTTTTGTATAATGCCTATTATGACTAAAGTAAATTTATTATACTAAAGTATAATAAAGAAATATGAAATAAATTTAATTGTTGAAAAATAAAGTCATGATAGACCGAGCGGTCTTAATAATAAAAAAGATGTAGTACCATTATCATACAATATAAGTAATGTGGTGCTTTGAATGTTTCAGACATTTTGAGAGAAGCACCTTGGCACAGCACTGTGTGCCTAAGGGCAGGCACGTTGCAGCATGGCCGTGTTAGTAATCTTCATATTTCAACTGTTATCAAGCACTTATTTTTTAGAACAAGGGTTGTGTGTCAATAATTATGTCAACTTGAGTAGTTCGGTTATAATATTCAACTCGTGTGGACATCCTAGATTAATTTGTACTAATTACCTAAATACCTACTATAAATATTCGGATAATAACTCAAAGATCTAATTTCTATTAGAATTATTTTACGTGACAATGTAATAAACAATCTTTCGTTGAACTCTTGATTAACGTTCTTTGCGAGTGCTAACGTTTATCTAATCTCATGATGATAAAAATATCAATTTAATTTGTATGAACAGTTCGTAATGATAAGTCATTTGGAGTGATTGATTAGGTAATCTTTTATTGAACTCTATCAGTGTTAGCTGATACTAATGAAGCTATTATTCAAAATTGTATGGTTCTACTCTTCTTTTGCAGCTTAATTTATCCACTGCAGGACATAACCAATGCACGCCAAGCTTCTCAGTCTTGTGTGATCCTTCTTGGCGATAATGGGCCATCAACTTTGGTGAGGTCGTCACTCCGACCGGCTGCTGCTTATGGTTTATTAGATAAAAATATACTTCGTTTATATCGATTATTACAGAGGGTTGAATAAGAACAAGACTTTGACATTTCCAGACTTTGATCTAGACATTTTCCGACTTTGACATTAAACGATGTATCGTTATTTTCTACCGTCTATTAACAATCGAAGCTGAGTTCTAGTCTGTCGGTGTATCATTCTCGGCTGGCAGTTGCGAGTGCCAGCAATGCGCGTTGTGGCCAGACCCTGTAAGGCGAGGCCGTCCGCGCAGGAATGTGACAGACATGACTTGCGGGACCGCGGTTGACGACTCACAAAAACTCTCGGAGGAATTTGTGGTCAAGTACTTTTATTTGGTAAGTTTATGTTTTCTTAAAAATCAAAGTCCTCTTTTAGTATGATTATTTGATTGCTGAAGAATAGTATGGTCTAAGCTAAGGGTTATATTTGAGGTGAGGGTAAACTATATATGGTAATCTTTATTGTAGTTTTTTTTACTGCGCCAATGCCTTTCTTCATTTTTGTTTCCATCCTAAGGTTTACTGAAACAAAAAAACGCCGATGTTTTTTTTTTAAATTTGAAGCTCATTATTTCTGTATTTTTTTTTATTTATTATTCTCTATTTTGTACAAAAATGTCTACTAAGACCATTTGTTACATTAATTTAGTACTTATTTCAATCAAGAACAGCAACTCTGATGATCGTAGAATCAACACCAGCATCGATCGAGAATTCAAGATTTCCCAAAAAAATCTGATATAAGAAATGTATAAGACTTAAATACCTATAATTTATATTGTAACAGTTGACCGCGGTTGCTATGTTTGGTTTTGGGGTTTTATCGGTATCACACTCCTTGATTTCCGTTGCGGGCATGCAATGTATCATGCTATGGCCCCTATTCATGTAGTCCTCATAAATATGCCTAAACTCCAGCCAGACACTCCAGTATTTAAATGACAGTAACTGTAACACTGTGACCTTACCTTGTTTTATCCTGACAGACTAACAAATGTACTTCCATTATGATTAAAAAATCAAAATGTCTGTTATTTTTATCAATCATCATTTTTTCTGGATTCGTTCATTGATTGCACTTGTGTTACTTACATCGTTGTTATCTGATACGTACAACTAAACCTCCACCTGTCATTTAAGATGTGGTAGTTTGAGTTTCATCCCATTTCTATCATATTTCTATTTTTTGATAACTATTATTAGGTACTAGCTGTCGCCCGCGGCTTCGCCCACGTGAGTTTCGCTTAGATGAAAAATCTCTCTTGGAGCTTTTCATCAGATGTTCCAGATCTTCAATTTTTATACGTCAGCAGAAAATGCTCATCAGGTTGAACGATTTTTGCTAAGGCGCCATTTCCATATATGTTATAGTGTAGCTGGTCTCTTGGAGCTTTTCATCAGATGTTCCAGATCTTCAGTTTTTATTCGTCGGCAGAAAATGCTCATCAGGTTGAACGATTTTTGTTAAGGCACCATTTCCATATTACTTATAGTTTAGCTGTTCCGTTATGGTTCTCCATCAGGTGTTCCAGTTTTCAAAATGAATTATAGCCTATATGTTGCCCAGGCTTAATAGCTATACAACAAAAAAAGTTTCATTCAAATCCGTCCAGTAGTTTTTGCGTGAAACGCGTACATACATACAGACAGACAGACAGACAGACAGACAGACAGACAGACAGACAGACAGACAAGAAATTCCAAAAAAATTTTTTTGCTTTCTATTGTTCTTTTTAGGTCTCCCTCGATCCATTTCAGTCAAAAATATTAAATGTACAGACAAAATATTTTTACTGTTTTATTATATGTATAGATATAGATAATAATATGTTAATTACTATCATATTACATACAAAATTCTACTTAGTAAACGTTGTGATCTCCGAAATTTCGAATGGTATTTTTAGTTACCTACCTACACATTTTATCGGTCGTTAAAGTTATTTTGAGGACGATGATAATATTAATTTGAATGATAACAAAGACATTATTACTGGTAAGTTTGATAACTTAAAAGCTTTTCAAGTTGGTAACGGAATAACTTATTTCATTCAATTTGTAATTAACCCGCAAAAATTATGGTTACTGGTTGGTAGATTTCAAATTTTTTTTGTTACTCATACACATAGTCTTATAAGTCGTAAATAAACAAAGGGGGTTTTCATTCTTCAGCAGTTAATAACGGTTGTTTATCAAGATGTCAGGCAATTTATTTACTTTGAAGTTCAAGTGCATGACGAGGGATGGTTGGTGAAACGTATAAGTACTCCAAGAATGTTTGGTTTATACTTTAGGTACCTATCATTTGATGACGGTTTATCTTTGAAATGTGTTACCTAATAGAAGCTTTGAATTTTCTTTTTTATTGTTCCTTCCTAGGTACTAATATTAAAATTATTTCAGATTATTGTCTACCCGACATATTCTACCGATTTTTTTTTAACTAGCTAAAATCCTTATTGACCTCAAAGTTTACATAATACCTAAGTATCAAAACACCTCTACGAATATTTCAAATTACAATGCCATCGATACAGGCACAAAGGTCGCAAGTAGCAAAACAAAAATGCCAAAATACAAAGTGTTCGCAACTCTCACATATTAGCATACAGTAAATGCTGTTAGTTGGCAAATAGGTGCTATAGATTGCCTGGAGCAACCAGGAAGTTGTTCAGTGTTGCCATGTACGGTCAACGCACAAAGAGGCCGCCCAGGCCCATCTAGAGTAGTTAGAATGGCAACCCCGGAGCAAGCAGGATGGCAGGTAACGGGACCCAGATCAAATATTTCGCTTCAAATATATAACTAACCGCTTCTACTAACAGTTATCGTTTATGTGGCTGCAATATCGATTCAACTTAGGCTAACATTTACAGTTTTAAGATAAGCGAGGAAAATATTTTTACTATAGACGGAGAGGCTGAAGTTTTTAAGACTTTCAAATCAAAACTATTTAGGATGTTTGATCATCAAAATTAGCCTACATCGGAGCGATTTTTGAATCGCAACTCACTTTACTTTTGAGTATTCTTTTTTATATAAGCATACAGCAACACTCTTTTATTTCAAAATTTAAGCTATAGGAATCTTCACAAAGTAAGTTCTGTAACTATGTACTTATAAAAAGAACGTCGCGTAATTATTACATCAAGTTTGAAATTATAACTTGACTTTAATTTTAGGTGCTCTTCTCTAAGACTAGGGAAGTCTGGTGTGTGGTTTTGTCCAGTGTTCACAGATGCTTAGTGGTTAGAATGTAGAAGAAAATTGCTAGAAAACAAGATCAATTTCATGATAGCAATATGAGAGCTATGTTTTACAGCCAACATTATGTTTGAATGATGATGATATGGTTTTATGATACAAGACAACTTGCACAACCTATTTTGTACAGGAAGTAACTTGTACTGTAATCATATCGAAAATAATATAATTAATTCAGTTAACAAAAGGTAACAATGAAAAATGCATAAAAATAAGTTTAAGAAACACCAGATATAACAGATTCCGTTAAAATCAATAATATTGTAACATCTACTGTTCTGTTCGCAAAATTGAACTTATACTCATTCAACTGGTCAACAGTTTTCTCTTGGTCACTTACCGTGCGCTATCTTATGAGCACTGTATGACGAATATTTGCCTAAAACCAAAATGTTGGACTTAAACATCTATATCTGTTGTTTGTAATATAATGGGTGAAACGAAACGCAAGCGTTTCCCATTGTCGCCGCCAGGCGTTCGGGGTTCTCACATAGCTCGCGTAAATGGCGTCGGTCGACCGCCTTTGTCCTGTGATATATCGGTTTGATTTTAATACGCGGAGAGGTCCCGCGTCCTGTTTGTCTAAAACCACGTTGATTGTTGGTTAGTTTGAGTTATAATTGTGAGCTTCCTTTTGTTAAATAACTATTGAACGTTTGTGTTTGTGAAAAAACCTGTTATTGTGACTTTTTCTTGTGAGATGCGAAACGTGGCTGCCTGGGGCCGCCGAATCCCGTCGCCGAGTGGAACTGCTGGAAGAAACCTACGTATTTATTCTGGGGAAGAGATCTCGGGGTAGTTTGGGTGATTAGGGACCAACCACCACCTCCTCCGAAGACACCCCAACTTGGATTAAGAAGTCAACTTGGTGAGTAGCATAATAAATTTAGTTAGTTATTTATTAGTACATAGGGCCCGTAGCTCCCTATATAAGTTACGGTGGTAGCAGTCTGCGTATAGCTTAAGTTAGGTTCTAGTCGGACAAACGTGGTGCCGCGTGGAGATTTTTTCCCGGTACTTATTTTTACCGGTGGTCTTTTCCCGGTAAAGTTCCGGTACAGAATTCTTCCCGCCACTTCGTTTGTCCGGATTCTCTGCGCACATTTTCTGGTAGCAGAGCGTAGTTTATCTACCCTCTATTTGTTCGTTTGTAAAAAATAATTAATTGTTTGTAAAAATTATTAGATTTTTCTTAGTTTGTTTGTATAAGAATATTTGTAACCTTTTTTGTATTTGTTTGCGGTTTGTACCGTGCGTTCCGGGTTTGTGCCATTCTCATACCTACCGCGGTTCTTCGTGTAGTTGTTTGATTTTGTTGTTTTTTATTTACCTTTTGTTATTTTTTTGTTTGTGACTTGACGCGATGGCGAAGGTCTCCAATGCTAGGGCGACACTCGCCAACGAATTGAGATGGTTTGTGACGGCCGGAGGACTCCTGTCCCGGAAGGACAGGGAGGGCGCCATACTGCTAAGAGCGGATCACCTCCACTCACGATTGATTAGCGCGGAAGCGGCCATGGTGGTGCTTACCGAAGCCGAACTTGCCCCGGAGGTCTACGCAGGTCACATGGCGGACATGGACCAGATCCTGAGTCTGCACGATGATATCGCGGAGGCGGCGACCGCAATAAGGGCGAGACAGGCTGGCGGACCAGCCCCTCGCACACCTGTTAGACAGGAAGGACCAGCGGTTACTGGTCGGCTCCCCACCCTTCAGCTGTCCCACTTTGGGGGTAGGATGGAGGAGTGGGTAGCATATAAAAATATGTTTGAGTCCCGGGTCGTAGCACGACAGGATTTGTCGAAGGCCCAGAAGATGGCCTACCTCCTCTCCACTCTTGAGGATGAAGCGCGGTCGCTCATCCAGCACCTCCGGGTGGAGGACGACCAGTACGATACGGCTTGGGAGTTATTGAACTCCCGCTACCAAAACTTACGTTTGTTAGCGGATGCGCACGCCGCACAGTTGATGGCCCTGCCCAAGGTGGCCAACAGGGCACAGTTGCGCCTGCAGTTGCTCACGCCCGTTACAGTGGCCTGTAACGCGCTCCGCACACTGGGGCTGCCGGTGGACCAATGGTCTTTTTTGTTGGTGCACATTGTATTGGGCAAATTGCCCAATGACATCCGCTCGCGGTTTGAGCGCGAAAATGCGGAGCGGGATAGCACCACCCTACCAACATTCACTGACTTGGTGAAGTTTTTGGAGTTTGAGGCACGGGCTGCTGAGAATACCATGACGGACTCAGCCCCATCCAGAGCGCCTGAACGTAGGCCCTTGGAACCCTCATGGCGAGGGAAGCCCCAACAGGGACGGCAACCGCCACCCCGTGGAGCTGGTGTGCGGGTTGCACACACGGCAGCAGTCGCGAGGGACGCGGACTGCCTGCAATGTGGCCGGATGGGCCACAGCCTGCTGCAATGCAGGGACTGGCAGAGACTGCCAGTACAAGATAGGCGCCGCATGGCAAAGCGGCATGAACTTTGCTTTTATTGTTTGGGCGGTCACTATGCACGTGACTGTCCCAGGGCCATACCATGCAGTGCATGCCGTGGGCTGCACCACGCGATGCTTTGCATGAACCGGAACGGGGATGGCACCCGGATGTTGAGGCAGGGGTCCCCTATGGGCGGGGGCGCTCCTGCGCGAAGCCCTCCACCTTTGGAAGAAGGACGCGGCTTCGCTCGTCGCACCCCCCCTCGGGAGGGGGGTCGCGTACCTGCGCGGGTCTTGGCGGACCGGGACCACGCGCCCCAAGGTCATGGCCAGTATGTGGCTGGCCAGGCCCGGGCCCCCATGGGCGGGGGCCCTAGATCGGACGTGAGAGTGGGGACACCCCCCTCCACGCGGGTTACCAATGCCCAACACATGCAGCCGCAGCGGTTTTCTCCGCCGCTGCACGAGTACCCACGGCTGGAGTACCACCCGCCGTACCATATGTATGGCCGGGCCGCGGGTTATGCCCCCCCCTCAGGTAGGGATGTGCACTCGCCCGCCATACTATCCGGGTCAGTGGCGCCCCCCTGGTTTGGAGAGAGTGGGGAGCCCGTAACTAGCTTGCTCCCTTGCTGGGACAGAGCCGCGGACGGTTCTGCTCCCTACCGCGGTGGTCCGCGTATGGGGTCGTGGGGGAGAAGCCATTAATTTGAGAGCTCTGTTGGACTCAGGGGCTCAAAGCAGTTTGGTTACCACTCGAGTGGCACACCAGTTAGGTTTAGTCGTGGAAGACTCGCCTGTGCCACTTCTTGGAGTTGATGGCATACAAGTGAAGTGTCTGACGGGCCAGACACTTGTCACCTTTTCTTCGCTGAAGTCCTCCACAATGAGGATCACGACTTTGGCTATGGTAATGGATACCATTGCGGGTTGGCACCCCTCGACAGACATACCGCCGGGTGTGTTGTCTTTGGTTTCGGGTCTGGATTTGGCCGACCCCTTTGTCTTTCATCCCGGCCCAGTGGACTTGCTCCTGGGCTCGGACGTATTGGGTTGGATTTTGTTGGGTACTCAGAAAGCTCTGGGTTCGTCTTCACTGATGGCAGTGTCTACTATCTTTGGTTTCGCCCTGATGGGCCCTGTGTTTGATAATAGCACCGTGGAGGAGCCACCGGTCGTCGCATCTGCGTCCTTGGCCAAGACCATGCAAAGGTTTTGGGAGGTGGAGGAGCCACCTATGAGTTCCAGGATGGATCCGGAACACGCTGAGTGCGAAGCCCTTTTTCGATCGACCACGGAGAGGTTGCCCTCCGGTCGGTTTGTAACTAGGTTACCTTTTGTTGCCTCTCGTCCTAGCCTAGGGCACAGTAGGGCGCTTGCGGAGAAACGACTGCTGTCCATGGAGCGACGTATGCAGCGTGACCACGTACTTCGCGATAAATATATTGAATTTATGCGCGAGTACGAGGATTTGGGTCACATGTCTCCGGCTCGAGTTGATTGGAGCTCAACTGAGCATTATTTTTTGCCCCACCACGCGGTGGTGAAGGCCTCAACAGGCAAATTGAGGACCGTCTTCGATGGGTCCGCACCCACTTCGAACGGGGTTTCGTTGAATCTGTGTTTGCATTCGGATCCCAAATTGCATAGGGACATAATTGACATCATCTTGAACTTTAGAAGACATCAAGTGGTTTTTGGTGCGGACATCCGGATGATGTTCCGCCAGACAGTCATACATCCTGAGGACAGGCGATTCCAGTTGATACTCTGGCGTGAGCGCCCTGAGGATCCTGTGACGGTGTATGAACTCAACACAAACACGTATGGTTTGAAATCTAGTCCCTATATCGCCATCAGATCATTGCTTGAATTGGCAGAGCGGGAACGGATCCGCTTTCCCCGTGGGGCTTCCGTGCTGTCACGTGACTTGTATGTAGATGACGTGTGCACCGGAGCCCAAAGTATTGAGGAGGCCCTCCTACTGCGGGATGAATTGATCGAAATATTGAAGACAGGTGGCTACGAGCTACGTAAGTGGTTGTCCAATGAGCCTAGAGTTCTAGAAGGGATCCCGGAGGATCACCAACAGAACCCTCACCTGTTTGAGGATGTGGATGATCCCAACAGGATAGCGGTGCTGGGCATGCAGTACCAGCCGCTAACCGATATTTTCACATTCCAAGTGGACTTGGAAATACCAAAAGTCTGGACTAAGAGAACGGTGTTGTCCGTAATAGCTCGTATGTTTGATCCAAGCGGTTGGATCAGTCCAGTAATATTCTCTGCGAAGTGTCTTCTTCAGAGACTTTGGACTTTGGGCGTCTCGTGGGACGAGCCGCTGTTTGGTCCTCCATTGGATGATTGGCTCGAGTTGTTTTCATCGATTAAGGAAGTCAATCGGATTGCCTTGCCTCGTCGAATATTGCCCCCGGGAAATATCGAGCCAGCCTGCATGGCTTTTGTGACGCGTCGGAGCGAGGCTACGCCGCGTCAGTCTATATGCGGACAGTTGACGCCGATGGCCGGGTCAATGTCTCGCTTTTGTTAGGGAAGAGCAAGGTCGCCCCCATCAGGACTAGGCTGACTATTCCCAAGCTTGAGTTGAGTGGAGCTCACCTTCTCTCTAAATTGTTGCATCACGTTGCATGTGAGCTGGCGGCCACGGTCGAGATACGGGACATCTTCGCCTGGTCGGATAGCCAGGTCGCGCTTGCATGGTTGCGCGCGGCCCCACATACCTTGGAGGTTTTTGTTGGAAACAGGGTTTCCCAAATTCAAAATATTGGAATTGATATAACATGGAGACATGTGCCGGGAGAGCTTAACCCAGCGGACTGTGCTTCCCGAGGTTGTACGGCACCAGAATTGGTGTCACACCCGCTCTGGTGGGGTCCAGAGTGGCTGATGGGATCAGAAACATCTTGGCCTGTCTGTCAGACAGATGTTACTTTTTTGAGTTTGACTAGGCTCCGTGTACATGCTGTAGTCGCTGAGACGACGTCGGAGCCGGATTGGCTACTTGCTCGGTATAGCAGCTTGGATAAGCTTCTGGGTGTTACCAGTTGGATTAAGCGTTTCATACATAATTGTAGAAACCCACAGGAAAAGCGGTTGGAGCCGATTGCAGGTGCAGAAGAGCGCCGGAGCGCATTGTTGCATTGGGTCCGTGTCGTGCAGACCGGACGGTTTGAGTCAGAGCTTCGTATCTTGCGCGACGGACGCGCTAAGTTGAAGGGCGCGGTCGCTCGTTTGAACCCGTACATCGACTCGGATGGGCTTCTTCGGGTTGGAGGCAGGCTCCGGAAGGCGGATCTTCCATATGAGACTCGCCATCCTCTGTTGTTGCCCAAGGGCGGACCCTTGGTGCAGCTTTTGGTGTCTGATCGACACATTCGTAACGCCCATGCTGGGTGCAATGCTTTGTTGGCTATTTTGCAACGCGAGTTTTGGATTTTGTCTGCCCGAAGAGCAATCCGTAGTGTCCTGTTTCGATGTATTGCATGTTATAGGTTGAAGGCATCCACGATGCAACCACAGATGGGTGATTTGCCCGCTGATCGAATCCGACCTTCGAGGCCGTTTGACGGCGTTGGAACCGATTTTGCCGGTCCCTTTTCGATCAAGGCTTCTCCCTTTCACGTAATGCCCGTATTGTAAAGGGCTATTTGTGTGTGTTTGTTTGTTTGGCCACCAAGGCGGTCCACTTGGAGGTGGTATCAGCTCTGACTACGGAGGCCTTCGTCGCCGCGTTGGATCGCTTTGTTTCGCGTCGAGGTCTACCTTCCCTTATTAGGTCTGATAATGGCACAAACTATAAGGGAACTGTAAATTATCTTAAGGATGTTTCTGTGTTTATTGATAAAAATTGTACTAGTTTAAGTCAAATTGCTGCCCAAAGGGGAATAACCTGGAAGTTTAGTCCCCCAAGTTGCCCCCATTGGGGAGGGATTTTTGAAGCGGCTGTGAAATCCGCAAAGACCCACCTCCGCCGCATTATCGGAGAAACGGCTCTAACTTTTGAAGAGCTGGCCACAGTGTTTTGTAAAGTTGAGGCGGTCCTCAACTCTCGTCCTCTCTGTCCGCTATCTCCAGATCCAAATGACTTGGAAGCTCTCACCCCTGGTCATTTTTTGGTGGGAGGGCCTTTGAATGCCCTGCCCGAATACCCGTGGAAGGACGAACGCGTATATCGGTTGTCGCGTTTTCAAATGTTGCAGCAAATGAGCCAGGACTTTTGGCGTCGCTGGTCGCTTGAATATTTGCATTTGCTGCAGCAAAGAGTGAAGTGGACAGACAGGACTGAGCCTCCCAGGGAGGGTGATTTAGTATTGTTAAAAGAGGCAAATTTGCCCTCATTGCTTTGGCGACGAGCTCGCATATTACGTTTGATTCTTGGCGGAGATGGCACTCCGCGTGTGGCTGAGGTGTTGGTCGACGGTTCGATTTTAAGGAGAGGTGTGACCTCTCTCGCCCGCCTTCCGGTAGAGTAAGCTAGCGGTCTGCTTCTCAGACCGGGACGGGGGGATGTTTGTAATATAATGGGTGAAACGAAACGCAAGCGTTTCCCATTGTCGCCGCCAGGCGTTCCGGGTTCTCACATAGCTCGCGTAAATGGCGTCGGTCGACCGCCTTTGTCCTGTGATATATCGGTTTGATTTTAATACGCGGAGAGGTCCCGCGTCCTGTTTGTCTAAAACCACGTTGATTGTTGGTTAGTTTGAGTTATAATTGTGAGCTTCCTTTTGTTAAATAACTATTGAACGTTTGTGAAAAAACCTGTTATTGTGACTTTTTCTTGTGAGATGCGAAACGTGGCTGCCTGGGGCCGCCGAATCCCGTCGCCGAGTGGAACTGCTGGAAGAAACCTACGTATTTATTCTGGGGAAGAGATCTCGGGGTAGTTTGGGTGATTAGGGACCAACCACCACCTCCTCCGAAGACACCCCAACTTGGATTAAGAAGTCAACTTGGTGAGTAGCATAATAAATTTAGTTAGTTATTTATTAGTACATAGGGCCCGTAGCTCCCTATATAAGTTACGGTGGTAGCAGTCTGCGTATAGCTTAAGTTAGGTTCTAGTCGGACAAACGTGGTGCCGCGTGGAGATTTTTTCCCGGTACTTATTTTTACCGGTGGTCTTTTCCCGGTAAAGTTCCGGTACAGAATTCTTCCCGCCACTTCGTTCGTCCGGATTCTCTGCGCACATCTGTGGTCATAGACCTTTCGCCTACACTAATAGGTAGTGTGAATTCTCACTCAACACTGTTAGATTGTTTACGTTTGGTATTAAATAGCTGAGCGTGATAGAATGCGGGCAATCGATTGGAAACAGATTTAGCAATAGTAAACATACATTCTCTTGGTAACTATAATACAATTCAGCTGGATAGTTTCTTGTTAGACACTAACTAACTATATAGGTACTGACTGTTAAATAACCAAAATATTAAATGCAACAATCTCGAGCTCTCGTACTAAATCCTATCCGTGGATGGGAAGTCGTAACTTTATATAAGTATTTTCATAGGTATTTATATAATTTACTTAATGATGCGTAAGGAAGGACTGACTGTAGATGTAACTTTATTTACAATTTTAACTGGTAGTTCAACGGCATGATTTAATTTAACTAGAAGCAGTGTGCCAAGTTCAAAGCAGATCAGGACATTGTTTATGGTCACATTACAAATTTTATTACCATCGATCAGTCTGCAACATCCATCTATTCGAGAGCCTTTCATCAATCTATCACAAAGACCACTCGCCGTCGAGTGCTCCCAGACATAATAATTGTTAGTACGAGACACTCACCATATACATTACAGCAAGATGGTATTTTATTACTTAGGTACTCTCGCTTGGAATGTTCTTGTGAAGTTGCAAATGTCTTACTTACCGGCTTACGAGTGTTACTTACAATTAGTAGCATTAAATAGCATTGCTGAACCCAAATGCACTGTGGTCGAAGTATACTGAAACCATTAAGACTATTCCAGGCATGCATTTGATATATGTATTCTTATACAATTAACTTACATAACGACAATACAACAATTTTTTTCCCCTAAATTTTCCTCATCTCTGTGCAATATGTTCCTTTCCCTTAAAAATGCTAAGCTAAATCATTAATTTGGATTCTGTAAATTATGTTGCATTTAACAAAACAGCGTCAGTTCTTCTACTTATTTAATCCAATAAATTGGGTACCTATCTTGTAAGTACCTACATATGGTCCATTTATTCATAATTGTCCTATTATGTAAACAATCTTCACAGTACTTATTGTTGAATTTGGTTGAAAATAAATCAAATATTAGTTCAAACCTAAACATTTTAAAGTTAAACATTTATTAACCACGAAAGTAATTTCCTAAAAAGTCTATTTTAATTTATATTGTTGTAAAATCATAAAAAGACATGGTAAGATTGTTTACATGATAGGACAATTATGAATACATGGACCTTATATACTTACATTTAAGATAGTAGGTATATGTATATATTTATGTAACTAGTACATAGTTAACTTAACACACTCGAATAAATGTTTTGCTTCACATGAAGATCTCTATATCTAATTCTGATTATTTCGTGACTACACCACTGTTTGGAGTCACGAATTGTAAAACAAAGGAGAACCGAGGCGGCGCTAAATCCAAATTTGGTAAAGACGACGAACCACTTACGTCATTACTACTTGATAATTGTGACACGAAATGTGTCACCCTCTGGGAACAGGTTTATAATATAACTAGCTGTTGCCCGCGGCTTCGCCCTCGTGACTTTGACTTAGATGAAAAGTCTTTTTGTGTTCCAAACTGTTTCCTGTGTTCCAATCTTCTGATTTTTATACGTCTACAGAAAATGCTCATCAGATTAACCAAGTTTTGCTAAGGCGCCATTTCCGTAAATGTTATAGTGTAGCTGGTCTCTTGAAGTTATTTATCAGATGTTCCAGATCTTCAATTTTTATACGTCAGCAGAAAATGCTCATCAGGTCGAACGGTTTTTGCTAAGGCGCCATTTCCATATATGTTATAGTGTAGCTGGTCTCTTGGAACTTTTCATCAGATGTTCCAGATCTTCAATTTTTATACGTCAGCAGAAAATGCTCATCAGGTTGAACGATTTTTGCTAAGGCGCCATTTCCATATATGTTATAGTGTAGCTGGTCTCTTGGAGCTTTTCATCAGATGTTCCAGATCTTCAATTTTTATACGTCAGCAGAAAATGCTCATCAGGTTGAACGATTTTTGTTAAGGCACCATTTCCATATTACTTATAGTTTAGCTGTTCTGTTAAGGTTCTTCATCAGGTGTTCCAGTTTTCAAAATCAATTATAGCCTATATGTTGCCCAGGCTTAATAGCTATACAACAAAAAAAGTTTCATTCAAATCCGTTCAGTAGTTTTTGCGTGAAACGCGTACATACATACAGACAGACAGACAGACAGACAGACAAGAAATTCCAAAAAATTTTTTTTGCTTTCTATTGTTCTTTTCAGGTCTCCCTCTATCCATTTTAGTCAAAAATACTAAATGTACAGACAAAATATTTTTACTGTTTTATTATATGTATAGACTAGCTGTCGCCCGCGGCTTCGCCCGCGTGAGTTTCGCTTAGATGAAAAATCTTTCAGATGTTTCGGATTTTCGTTTTTTGTACGTCTACAGAAAATGTTCATCAGATTAATCAAGTTTTGCTAAGGCGCCATTTCCATATATGTTTTAGTTTAGCTGGTCTCTTGAAGCTTTTCTTCAGATGTTCCATATCTTCAATTTTTTTACGTCAGCAGAAAATGCTCATCAGGTTGAACGACTTTTACTAAGGCGCCATATCCATATATGTTATAGTGTAGCTGGTCTCTTGCAGTTCTTCATCAGATGTTCCAGATCTTCAATTTTTATACGTCAGCAGAAAATGCTCATCAGGTTGAACGACTTTTGTTGAGGCACCATTTCTATATTTCTTATAGTTTAGCTGTTCTGTTATGGTTCTTCATCAGATGTTCCAGTTTTCAAAATCAATTATAGCCTATATGTTGCCCAGACTTAATAGCTATACAACAAAAAAAGTTTCATTCAAATCCGTCCAGTAGTTTTTGCGTGAAACGCGTACATACATACAGACAGACAGACAGACAGACAGACAGACAGACAGACAGACAGACAAGAAATTCCAAAAAATTTTTTTTGCTTTCTATTATTCTTTTTAAGTGTCCCTCTATCCATTTTAGTCAAAAATACAAAATGTACAGACAAAATATTTTTACTGTTTTATTATATGTATAGATTAAGTTTAAATAAAAGCACGGGTTTCGAAGATTGCCCTCAAATGTAGTCCACTCTAGATTACAGCTGTTTCATTGAAATTCTAATGAAAAGTTTGCTACCACCTAAGTATAATTATAAAAGTAATACAAAGCGACCATTAGAGTCGACCACACGCATATTCATCTTGATTCAATTGTAAACACAAATGAAAGCAATTTGCTTCTCATTTCTCGCAAATAGCCCAGAGTGTACACTTAGGTTGGTAGGTACACTTACTTCGTACTCAATCTCATAAATCATAGAGATCCCCTTTGTTATTGTTATTATTATACCTACTTATATTCCTGTTTAGCGGTTTAAAAATACAGACACCAGGGAAAGGATTTAGACAAGAGGCCACACTACTGGTATATAATAAGTCTATGCATTGCTACTACCTACATGTTAATAAAGTTGACGTGACGAGGTTACTTTTGTGACAGCAGAAGAGATAATCGCTATTTATATAATTTTAAGAATTTGTTTATCTAATTAAAAACATATGATTCAATCATACAAATACAACTAGTGGTTCTGTGAGAACAGTAGACCTCGCGAGCCCTTCCATGAAATAACCGATATTTTACCGTGTCCCGTGGCTTAGAAGAGTTTTTGAAACCAACCTACCAATGCTGGAAAGAAAGTAAAAAGTCTCATATTTTACCCATAAGCCCAAACATGTTCTTGTGGTTGATCAATACCACTAAAAAAATTACTGAAACCTGCCTATTTTGCCTCGAAATAATATAAATTTGAAATCGAATTTCTCAGATTAGTAGGTATGTAGGTATTATATATATATATATATCACTTTTTTATAATTGGATTCTAATCATACAATGAAGTTTTTTGATATCAGATTTATTTCAAGTGTTCAAAGATCTCCAAAATTCCAGCAAAGCAATCCTCAATACGATACGCAATAGCGAATTTGCGAGTATTAAAAGCTTTGCTGCGCCATCTATTGATTTTTTGTGAACGTGTATGAGAATTTAAAATATGTATATGGATTTATAGCGGTTTTATTGAATTTCACTATGTTGTTCAGACAAAAAAGTTGTGTTTTAATAAGAATAACAAAAAAGTCAAATGACATTTTTGTTTTTTTTTTTAAATAGCTGAGATATGAGGTTTTTTTTATATATTTCCGCCATTTTTTAAAATTTCGACAAAACGGCTCAACTAAAAAAATTCTATAAAATTACTGAACCTGCTCACAAAATTTCATGAGAATCGGTTCAGAAATGCGACCTGTAGGCGATAACATCCGGACAGACAAAAGAATTTTCGGCTAGTGGAAACTGAGACGCTTCGCTCGCTGCGCTCGCTCGGTCAATGAGAGTGACTCGTATCGTCCTATTTTTACAGACTCGACGTGTACCTAATTAAAATTAAGAAATATTGAATAATTTAAAAAAAACCGCAAAAAAGCTTACGGTCTAAGGTCTTATTAACCGCAACTGGTTCATCTTATTTATATAAAGTCAACTTTTTCCACTGGATCAACAATATTGGAAACAAATTAACAGAACCTATGAGTAGTACCTACCCGAAGTCATGCTTAGTTTTTTTTATTAAATAATTTATTTCCATAAACAATAAGGAGCTGTTACAATCATTACTTAATACATTACATAAATACAAATTACCAGCCTTACATTTTTTTTACGAATCTATAAATAATATAGGTTTATCATAAAGGCATTGTGTAATAATTGGGAGCAATGACTTGCCAACCAGACCAATTGGCACCAAACAAAAGCAGTAATAATAATTTCTATTGTTAGAATTTCTGCAAAACGATAACACATTATATGCTGACAAAGGCAACTGTTATCACAGCCCTAGATAGGAACAAGTGAATACCCTAGCGACCGCTATGCACAAAATAAAGATGATACAGAATATTACGCTTCCTAATACGGATACTCACGTGAGTACGGATACGTACGTAAAATACTAACAACACACGTGCATGAGTAACCCTATTAAAATCGTAATGCCCATCTTTCACGTTAATTTTAATCAAATTATAATACAGAATAATCAATATAATTGATTTTGATTATCTTATACAGGCAGGTGCCTATCTACACATTTGAGTCTACCTGTATAAGATCGTTTGTTTTTTTTTTAACAAAAAATTCTTTGTGATACTGATACCCTGATACTGTGTTGTTGTGATACCGATAGCTTAATCAAAGCTGTATAGGTTATTTGATTAGCTTCATTATTAAGAGTGTATCACGTCCGCGCGCCCGACCGAGTTTAGGTATTTGATAGACCGCAGCTGGCTGTGTGCAAGTCACACGCACACATCGACGTGAGATTGCCGCCAACCCGAAGTAATAAGTGACCGAGATCCGACAAAGGATTTGTTGGTACCTATATAATTTTTTTTTCTTGCTTTACGGTAATGAATACTAAAAATTATATTACGACCATTTTCTTATGTAAAACATACTTGGCGCGACTTGGCGGTAAAATGGACACGAATGCCGCGACAGAAAATAGCATGACCGTCGTGCCAGGATGCTAAGATGTTAAACATCTGCCTGGCATCCCATGAAGGCCAATTTTTCGGGATGAGGTTTACAAAAATAGTATTTTTGGATCCAAGATGGCAGACAACTTTTTTTTAATTTTGCAATATGGGTATCGTTTTATAAGTGTTTCAGTGCGCTGATTACGAAAATAACATTTATTTTGGAATCCAAGATGGCGGACAACTTTTTTTTCCCGTTTACAATATGGGTATGGTTATAAGGGTTTTTCGGTGCGCTGATGACAAAAATAACATTTATTTTGAGATCCAAGATGGCGGACAACTTTTTTTTCAAGTTTACAATATGGGTATGGTTGGTTATATAGGTATTTCGGTGCGCTGATGACAAAAATAACATTTATTTTGAGATCCAAGATGGCGGACAATTTTTTTTTTAATTTTTGCAATTTGGTTAACCTTTTGCAGGTTTTTGGGGACGCTGATGACGAAAATAACATTTGTTTTGAGATCCAAGATGGAGGACAGTTTTTTTATTTTATTTTACAATATGGGTATCGTTTTATGGGTTTTCGGGGACGCTGATGACCAAAATAACATTTATTTTAAGATCAGCGTCCCCGAAAACCTATTAAACGATACCCATATTGTAAAATAATAAAAAAACTGTCCTCCATCTTGGATCTCAAAACAAATGTTATTTTCGTCATCAGCGTCCCCAAAACCTATAAAATGATACCCATATTGTAAAATAAAATAAAAAATTGTCCGCCATCTTGGATCTCAAAATAAATGTTATTTTCGTCATCAGCGTCCCCAAAACCTAGAAAACGATACCCATATTGTAAAAATAAAATAAAAAACTGTCCTCCATCTTGGATCTCAAAATAAATGTTATTTTTCGTCATCAGCGTCCCCAAAAACCTATATAACCATACCCATAATGTAAACTTGAAAAAAAAAACTGCCCGCCATCTTGGATCTCAAAATAAATGTTATTTTTGTCATTAGTGCACCGAAAAACCTATAAAAACATACCCATATTGTAAAATTGAAAAAAAAATTTGTCCGCCATCTTGGATCTAAAAATAAATGTTATTTTCGTAATCAGCGCACTGAAAAACTTAAGAAACGATATACATATCGCAAAATTAAAAAAAAGTTGTCCGCCATCTTGGATCTTGATTTAGATTTATTTTGATTTTTATGATTTCGATTTCTATGATTTCGATCTATTACGATTTCTATGATTGCGATTTATTACGATTTCTATTTCATCAAAAATTGTCGGCCATCATTCATGAGTATGAAAATGGTACCTATATAAATTTTTAAAAGATTAAAAGTAATAAATATGTAACTCTGATCTACATTACTCTCTGCTGTCTGTGAATACATGAACACGCGAAAATTAAATGCCTCCCGAGCAGCAGAGCGACATGGATTCCCCTTGACTCTTACCGGCAGACTGATTTTTCGTGGGCTTGAAACTCGTATATATTGAGCGATGGCATTGCCATACAAAAAATGTATGGGGAATTTCTTAGTGAATTGTTACGATATATAATATTTTTATCGAGTTATTTTTCAAAAATCTAAAACGAGCAACTTGTAGCTAGTTTAATAAACTTCGCGATTTAACATTATGTAGAAATTATAATTTGTGTTTTACATAATGGATTTCGTTAAAGCCGTGAACCTTGTTTTTCGTATTTTTCGTGTTTTCTGGAAGGTATTTACGCAAAAATAAAAGCAAAATATTTTTATCTGTCTCGTATAAGTAGTAGCAGTTATTTGAGAAGCCTATAGTACTATTTTTATTATCAATAATGATCTAGTTTTGGCACCAGGATCAATTCAGTAACGCCTGTTTTGGCTAAAAACGTGTGATGCAGGCTTAACACAGGTACAATACCATTGTACTGTACACAACACATCTCTCGACTTGCAATCCTATATAAATCCCTATTCTTCTTTAACATTAGTTTCCTCCTGGAAACGGGAGTGTGGTCGTCTTTGATCTAACCTATTCTACTGTTACCTACTTTATTTTGTCTACTGAGTAACCACGATAACCCTTATATCTTGTCCTGTTTTATTTACGATCTTCCTGGAGGCAAACACTTGTGCGTCACCCCAAGTGGTTTTTGATCCACAAATAAGTACATCTTGTGATCTGTATATTTTAATTAAACCATCTGTACTCGCAGATTTCCTAAAATAAATTTGATTGTTCAAATATTCAGTAAATAAAATAAACTTATGTAAACATTACCTAAATAATTATTTAGATTGGGTAAGTAAGTAGTTAAATACATAGGTAATTTGGCTTCGACCCATTTTATTTTGGTCATACAAGCCATAAACCATAAAATTGTAGAATGCGTGTCCTATACTTTTAGAGTAAGTACATATTTAGATTTACCAAAAGGTACTATTGCATCCACCTTCTTTGAAATGCAAAACTGCCTGTTTAAGAAATTTCCATCTCTGCCCTATAAATAAACACAAATGGCAATACAATTTTCTTTCATGGCGTGTCTTATTGAAGTCATTCTCGAGATGGCTATGACATGCAGTTTGTCAAAGGCGAGAGGCATATGGATCTGTTCAAGATATTTCTTCAGTGTAAACAGCTTCGGCGAGTCATTTGCAAAACAAAGGGAGAGACGCAGCCCAAATAAAAATATTTACGCAGCCACTGCTGACTCAGGCCCTCTGCTTTGTTTGCTTGGAGGAATAACCCTTTTGAAGGAAAATAAATTACTGTCAAATTGCATGAATTACCTACTACATGCAACAATTTTGGGGTGAAGGGAATAAAGACAATAGACGTTTGTAATAAATGAAGATAATTTCCGGAAAGTTGTTTACTGTAGAAACTTCGCTCTATTTAATTATATTTATATCTAAATCGCGAAAAAATTCCGTGGCAAATATATCGAATCGGTAATTTTAATCCGTGATAGGTAAGTCCGGTAAACAATGTGTAATTATACCTAAAAGGACCTGACTGTTTACAACGAACAAAGAGCCATTCGAAAGTATTATAAAACTTAAATTAGGCACTTAATTAACTACTGATAAAAAAAATGCCTTATATAATCTCCGATAAATATGCGCTCGATAAGATAATGGGGATACCCCGGTAAACATCTACAATATCATCATAATCATAATCATAATCATCATAATCATAACATATTATAAAACAAAGTCCCCCGCGGCGTCTGTCTGTCTGTCTGTCTGTTCGCGATAAACTCAAAAACTACTGAACGGATTTTCATGCGGTTTTCACTAATAGATAGAGTGATTAATGAGGAAGGTTTTAGTGTATAATTTATGTAGGTTTTCTGTATATTAGTTGAAATATGACGATAATTGTTAAGGAAGTCGGAAAAAAATTTGCCGCTTGGCAGCTTTCATCGAAAACGCTGTCCAATCCCTTAGAGATGTAACAAAACAATGT
This sequence comes from Ephestia elutella, assembly GCA_018467065.1. Classification (NCBI taxonomy): domain Eukaryota; kingdom Metazoa; phylum Arthropoda; class Insecta; order Lepidoptera; family Pyralidae; genus Ephestia; species Ephestia elutella. Next base: position 9,137,663 of record CM031586.1, read on the forward strand.
ATGAAGGAATTGTGTATCTTTAATAGATCTACAAAAAAGTCCGCGATAGCATATATCTAGCTTTTATATTTCAGCCACAATAACTACTTTTATGTTTTAAAAATAATTAAATCTTTCTTCTTCTCTCAGCCGAATGACGTCCACTGTTGGACAAAGGCCTCCCCCAAGGATTTCATCCATGGAGGGTTTTGCCGTAATAAATTTGGGTTGGCGATCGCAGTGTGATGGCATAGTACGCGGAAAGATGCTGCTGCCCATCCTCCGGTGTTTTAAATCCCTTAGTCGCCTCTTACGACACCCACGGGAAGAGATGGGTTGGTGCTATTCTAGGGCACACCACACAGGCAGGCCACACCACAGGCAGGCAAAAATAATTAAATAGTATAATATATAAAAGCGGCTACTCTATCTGGCGTCCAGCGTTGACTTGACACTATACTGTCTGCTGCACAGATTGATAACAATGCACGTGGATTGGATGGCCAGTACTATTTGCTATTTTATTGCGGATGAATTTTGGTACCTATGAATTCGGCTTTTAAACGCTTGTTTTGCCCATTGATTTGTAAGTTTTGATATAAGTACTTAGTAAACTTGCAAGATATCCGGGCAGGAGGCCAATTCTCGCGTTTGCGATATTTTATCGAATTTGATAATATATCAAACTTCTTTTATCGAACAAAATTATCACAAAATCCTCCAAAATGGTATTCTCGAACCTATTCGACATAAAACTCGATATTATATCGAAAACTAGGGCTTCTCTAATTGAAAACACGTTCCTTTTTCTCGATTATACTTAACTACAATCGATAAATTTATGTTTTACTTGTTTCATTAAATATTTTATATAAAACCAATGTTTTAATAGTGAATTTATGTAAAAATAGTTATAATACTTTATTTTATGTAACTTAATAAGCTCCAATGCAAATTTATAAAATGCAAAGAAAATGAAATATTTTAGAGTTGATGGAGAGAACGGAACGCGAGGATACTTGTCATTGTTTGTTTATTGTGTGTGTGAGGTTATGTGATATTTGTTATCGGAGTATCAATTATATTCTTATGTATGATATTGGTTTTTTACGAAATTGAATCGAGAAACAAATAAGGTATGGTACTCGAGGCAGAAAAAAGCAAAGTATGTATCTATCCAAACCTCTATATTAGGCTTCAATAATTTGATGTAAATAAACAACGATTTCCAATAAAATTGAATACAAAATCGTCAGCATTCATATTTTACTAAACCATAGCTGAAGAAAAATACAAAGCGTCTTGTAAAGTACGAATATTATGTTATTCAATAGCTTTGAAGCAACAAATATCACACACGATATGGTTTTCGGCCACGCTTGACCACTCGATGCGTATCGAGGGCTGACGCTGGATAAATGTCACATTTGAAATCACGAGAATACGCAATTTCGATATTTATCGATATCCGCCATGTTTTTTCGATAAATGTCGAAATTGATATTATATCGCAGACCCCAGAATTGCCTCCCAGGAGACGATGAATGAAACGGCCCCTGAGTCTTGTAACTAGGGCTGCCATTAGCAAAATTATGGACTCAGGACGAAAACTTCAAAAACCACGGACACTTGTGTGAAATAAAGAATTTTCCCCGAACTCCTTCGAAAAAAAAAATTACTTCGAAAATCTCCAAAAAGCTACTTGCAACTCATAATCATAAAAGCCATAAGTATCGGCGAGTCGAAGGCACATGAAGGCGACACGGCCCGGCCACCGGACATGAGGCATCAGCTCATTGAAGCTGCATCAATTTGCATCAAATTGCAAGTGCAGCGAGTCTGCTCCATGACGACATCTCTCAATGAGATATCATCTGATCTGACTCACTCAATGAACATGGACCTTAATTGAAACCATTGTCAATGTGTTCGTGTTAAGTATTATACATACTAAATAACTAAGTAGATGTAATTAGAATAATAAATAAAATATTTTCCCCACAAAATATAGTAATATGTAAAATAGTTAGATACAGGCAAAAAGCGGCATTGTCAATCGTAGTTCTTTGTGATGATGATGATACATCTAGATATAATACTAAAAAAAATGATATTGCATTTTAAAATAAAGTAAAAATGAAATAAATATAGAAATAGATAAAAAATATAGATGATAGAAAGCAGCATTGATGTCAATCGTAGTCTTTGTCACTTTGGTGACTTTTATGATTAGGATTCAGGTACACTTTAGTTTAGAGGAACAAATGCTTAGGAGGAAGAAGTTGCAAAGCTTACATATGTTTTGTGATAATTTATCATAAAAAGGGGGGTAAGGGGTGAACGGAACTAACATTTTATCCGACCCAACTGTCAACCCCTCACTGCACGCGTTGGTAATTCTTAGGAACTGCTGACGACGGCGTCCATCGGAGCGATCGTGGTGCTCCCCCTGCTAGACAATAAACGGGGCTCTGGCGACCGAGTCAGTGGCGGTATAACCACTCCCCAGCTGGGCAACCGGCTGGAAGAGGCTACAGCGGCCTTGCCAGAGTTCCAAATAAACTCAAAAATGTCTGGTGCAGAAGGCAACGGGAAACCACTGCACTAATTCTCCCTAGTAGCCAGTTTCGATGGAAAAAGTTTAAAAAAGAAAATGGCCCCGGAGTGGCCCCGGCGTCTCTTAAAAGGAAAGGAAAGGAAGTGCAATCGAATGTATTCCTTTAAAAAATTGCTAAAACATTTTGTGGGTAAAAACTACACAATATAATTACTTATAGAACATATTTACAGCAAAAGAGAACCCACTTATAATAAATAAAAAATTAAATAATAATATATTTATACATTTTATAAAATATAAAATAATAAATTATATCGTAATAAATTAAAATTTATAATAAAAATTATATACTAATAGAAATAATAATAATAAATATAAATAATAATATTAATAATAGTAATACAAAAAATACTCACATATTATAAACAAATACAGAAACAAAAATATTAACAGGCTAATATTACATAAAATAAATATTACAACATAATTAAATACTTACTCGTGTGACTCGATGTCCCTTCCAGCTGCGTCGGGCTATACATCCTTTGTATTTTACACCACTCGACGCTCGAAGTTGTGACCGCTCGATCAATGATATTTTTTAAAGTGAGGGTAACCGCACCGAATAGTTTTAGTTAATTAGAATTTATGTTAATCTGTACGCGTATACCGAAAATGATATTGTTTGTTATTTGAATTTATTTGTGCCCATGTTCTCATGTGAAGTGAATTTGTAATTCTTTAATGAGAATAAAATGATCTTAAACCTTAAATGGGACAGGGGTGCGAAGAATCCCCGGGCGGAAGAAAAAACCCTCAAAATTGCCACATAGAATGCTTGAGATCTTTGAGACAAGATGGAAAAACTCCCAAATGTTATCAAGGAAATGGAACGGCTGAATATAGACATAGTAGGCATTAGTGAGACACCAAATGGCCAGGCAGCAAAGGAAAGTTTTCTACATCAAATGGAAAAATTCTATATTACTCAGCCGGTGAGCAAGACTCAGAAAAATATGGAGTTGGGCTCCTGCTTACTAAAGAAGTCTCTCAAGCAGTGAGCGAGTTCATTCCCATTTTCAATCGAGTCATGATGATAAAACTAGAGACTAAGCCATGTATTAATATTGTGCAGAGCAACTACGCTCTGCTGCCAGAAAAATG
>CM031586.1:9141465-9269132 GCA_018467065.1 Ephestia elutella
TAATATCATTCAGGTCTATGCACATACTGAAGAAAAAATCGGAGGCCGAAGTGATTGAGATGTACACTGATATTGATGAACTTCTGAAACACACCAAAAACCAGGAAATTAATATCATCATGGGTGATATGAACGCACAAGTTGGTCCAAATGAAGTTCCAGGTGTGACAGGTGCATATGGACTGGGTAAAAGAAGCGATAGGGGCGATACATTAATACAGTTCTGCCAAAGAAAAGAACTTCGTCATTACCAATACCCTCTTTAAGTTACCACCTCGAAGGCTATATACACCTGGACGTCACCAAAGCATAAGCCTAGTCATATCATACGCAACCAAACTGATTATGTTATGATCAACAGACGGTACCGTAACTGTATACTAAGGGCTTGTACCTATCCTGGGGCTGATATAAGATCTGACCATAACCCTGTGGTGGTTGATTTGCGCTGTAAACTCAAGCAAATATTTAAGAAGAAGTCCAGTAACCGACCAGACATAAGTAAACTGAAAGACTCAAGTGTTAGATTAAGGGTATCAGAAGAAATCAATCAGTGGGCAAAAAGGCAACAGTCTGAAGGAGCTGCGTCCAATGACGTCTGGACAAATTTAAAAGCAACAGTATCTGATAATTGTAATGAGTACCTTCGCCCGACTCCAATGGCCAAAAAACAGAATTGGATGAGAGACACCATTTTACAGCTAATGGAAGAACGTAGACTACATAAGCACACGAACCCAGCTCGATACAAGGAATTGGATAGTTTGATACGCAAGGACATCATGGAGGCAAGAAGTACTTATTATATAGATAAATGCCAACTTATGGAAGATCTACATAGGAAACACGATAGCTTCAACTTTGACTTTGACTTTAATGGACGACAGTGGAAATCTCGTGCTCGATACTGAGAGTAAGAAAAAAGTCTGGAGTGAATATATTGTCAAAATGTTTGCAGACACCTCGAGGAACATGATCTCTTCGAGTGAATACAGCACAGGACCACCAATCCTCAATACCGAAGTTCTGCGGGCTCTTCAAACAGCAAAACGGGGCAAATCACTCGGCCCAGACAACATCCCTGTTGAAATATTACAGCTCCTGGATGAGGATCAGATTGACTTGCTTAGCCTTCTATTCAATAATATTTATAACACTGGTTCTCTCCCTGATGACTGGCTTAAATCTATGTTTATCACCTTACCCAAAAACAGAACGCAAGGAAATGTAGTGATTTTCGTACGATAAGTCTCATGAGCCAAGTACTGAAAGTATTTTTATTCATAATACTAAATAGAATTAAAAATAAATGTGATGAACAGCTAGGGGAGAGCCAGTTTGTTTCCGATCGGGTGTGGGTACCAGAGAAGCTCTATTCGCACTTAATGTTCTCGTGCAGAAATGTCGTGACATGCAGACTGATGTATTTATATGCTTCATAAATTACGAAAAGGCTTTTGATCGTGTTAAACACGATCAGTTAATTGGACTACTGCACGACATTGGTCTTGATGACAAAGATATAAGAATAATTAAGAACTTATATGAGAACCAAATGGCAACTGTAAGGGTGGAGCGAGATGTTACAGAAGAGATCAGATTCGTCGAGGCGTACGCCAGGGTTGCATCTTGTCTCCATTACTCTTCAACGTGTACTCCGAAGCTGTAATGTCCAGATCTTTGGAAGGGCTTGAAGAGGGGGTGAAAGTGAACGGCAAAATCGTCAATAATTTGCGTTACGCTGACGATACAGTTAGTGATGTGCCGTTCCCAAATTTCCGTTCCTGGAATATTCCCGGAAACGGGAACGGGGAATATTCCCGGGAATGTTTCCAATTTTTGGGGAACATTCCCTTGTTTCTGGGAACGTTCCTTACAAAGCTGGAATTGACTTTATAGGATTACTACCGTTTGCCCGCGACTTTGCCCGCGTGAGTTTTGCTTAAATAAATAGTATCCAACATTTTACCATTACTTACCATTGTTTTGCCATTTAAAGTTGCTCCCACACTGCTTTTTAACTTTTCAAGATTCGATTGTGCGCATTACATTACAATATGCCCACACTAACGAACATTCACCGATTCGATTTTGATTATGCCATTTTCAGAATGTCATTTTCGCAAAGAATTACTTGTGCAAAAAGTCAACATTCGCAAAATGTCACTTTTGCAAAAGGACACCTTCGCATGAAGTCACCTGCGCAAAAGGTCCACTTTCGCAAAATGTCTCTTTTGCTAAATGTCACATTCGCATCCACAGTGATCGTTTTCGAAAGTGACATTTTGCGAAAGTGACATTTTACAAATGTAACTATCTATAAATGTGACAGTTTATGAAAGTTACCATGCGGAAGTAACCTTTTGCGAAGATGTCATTTTGTTAAAGTGAACTTTGAGACGGCTCGGCAAAGTACCAATTGGTCACTTCGGATTCGGTGAAACGCAGAGCCAAATCTCATCGTCTAAAAGTTGCCTGTCTGTCTGTCTGTTTTGTATGGAGTTGTCGGTTTTCGACCGATTGTACTTTGGGGAGTGTGCTCATGAGCTGCATGAGCTCATACCGCCTAACCCTATGTCCAGATGCACGGCGGGCTATCATCCTTTCTTGGTTAATATTCCCCTCGCAAGCACCAAGCGCTTTTCGTGCGCGAAGTAAAGAAATGGAACTCTCTACCTGCGTTTTCCCGAGCACATACAGCCTGACTCTCTCTTTTAAACCAGAGTAAATAAGCTACTTCTGGGTGAGCTCGCTACACTGTTGACCTCTATTTCTGTCCGCGGGTAAGATTGTTGTTAAGAGCAAACCCATCTTTAATACAATAAAAAAAGTTATCTGTTAATAAAACCTGGGTCCCAGCTGATGGGCACAGAAAACGAGTAAGGCCTAAGACAAGATGGTCAGATAAACTTAAAGCATTCGACAGAAAGTGGATAGAAAAGGCCAGAGATAGGGACACATGGAATGGGGAGGCTTAGCATGGACTTGTTATAGCTACAAAAAAAAAGTAAAAAATAATAATAATGCAATCATTCGGGCAAGATTGTGGCCAAGAGCGAACTCATCTTTTATGAAAAAAGTTACCTCATCATTGTATATTTAAAAAATTGGCTCAGGCGCAAAATGTCTTTTTTGCAAAATGTCCCCTAGTCGTAAAATGTCTCTTTCTCGTAACGTCTTCTTCGCAGAATGCCCGAAAGTGACCTTTTGCGAATGTAAACTTTTGCGCAAGTTACCTTATATGAAAGTGACACTTGCATCAATAACATTTTGCAAAAGTGACGTTTTGTGCGAATGTGACCTTTCTTTCGCAAAAGTTACTTTATATGAAATTGACCATTTGCAAAAGTAACATTTAGCACATTTTGTGAAAATGACCTTTTGCGAAGATGTCTTTTTCCAAAAGTGACTTTATGCAGAACTTACCTGTTAACAAAAAATAAATATGCACTTATTTATTGTATTTATAAAATAGGCCCAACGCAAAATGTCTCTTTCGCAGAATGTTCTCTAGTCCTAAAATGTCTCCTTCTGCAGGATGTCTCTTTCACAGAATACATTTTTCTCAGAATTGCTAATACACCTAATAGCAATAAGCAAGGGATGAATTTTTTTAGATTTATTGGTCTGTTGCAAAAGGTCACCTCCACATAAGATTACTATCACAACGGATCACACGTTTACAAAAGTTACCTTATGCGAAAGTGACCTTTTACGAAATAAACATAAGCAGTGACCTTTTGCGAGAGTGGCCTTTTTCAAAAGTGACCATTTGCGAAAGTGAAGTTTTGCGAATGTTACCTTGTGCGAAAATGACAAAGTGACATTTTGTGAAAGTGGACCTTTTGAAATCAAAACCTCAATAAATGGCAAAATCAAAATCGAATCGGAGAATGTTCTGTGACAGGCATATTGTAATGTTAATACGCACAATCGAATCTTCAAATGTTACGTTACAGGTTAATATTCGCAGTGTGGGACCAACTTAACAATCTACTATTTATCTAAGCGAAACTCACGCGGGCGAAGTCGCGGGTAAAAGCTAGTAATCCTATAAAGTCAATTCCAGCTTTTGAGGGAACGTTCCCAGAAACAAGGGAATGTTCTCATAAGTCAGGAATATTCCCCGGAAATATGGAAATATTCCCGGGAACGTTCCCGAAAAGTAGGGAATATTGAAGATTTTTGAAAAAAATGTATTAATTATTATCTGAGGATATGTATTTAGATTATTTTATTATATTAGAAGTGATAAAAACCGCAATTATAAATTTTAATTGCAATATTCCCCAATATTACCATTTTTCGGGAACGTTCCCAGGAACGTTCCCTTCGTTTCCGGGACTATTCCTTCGTTCCCGGGAACGGCACATCACTAGATACAGTTCTTATTGCCGCATCTGACAGAGAACTACAAAAGATTTTGGACAGAGTACATGAATGTAGTGAAAGGGCGGGCTTAAGTATAAATATATCAAAGACCAAATACATGGTGGTGTCCCGCAATGTCGACTTAAGGCCGAAGTTATCGGTGGGGGGTAGGGACTTAGAGCGTGTCCAGCAATACAAATATCTTGGTGCGTGGGTGAATGAAGCATGGGACTCTGATCAAGAAATTAAGGCCCGAATTGAAATTGCCCGTGCGTCATTTATTAAGATGAAGAAAGTATTGTGCTGTCGACATATTAACATCCAGCTCAGAGTACGGATCCTCCGCTGCTACATTTGGCCAGTGGTCTTATATGGTTGCGAAGCATGGACTATAAAAGAAGACGTCAGGCTTCAACTTATTATGATGGGCAAAATAGAAGGCAAGAGACGTGCTGGAAGACGCAAAAAAATCATGGCTGAGGAACATACGCGAGTGGACCGGAGTCACCAGGGTTGAGGAGCTGTTTCGCATAGCGGCGAACAGAGAAGAGTTTGCAAAACTGACGGCCAACCTCCAGTAATGGAGAGGCACTAGAAGAAGAAGAATCATAAAAAAATATGCAAACTTGAATAAATTATAATTGTTTATCAGTGATAAACAATTATAATATATTCAAGGTGATAAATGATTAATAGGTGATAATGAAATTAAATATTTCAAAAAATAATTTGAAACGTTGACGTGGTGACAGCAGTTTGGTGACTTGGGATATTTGAAAGTACAAGCGTCACAGATTGTTTTAGATAATATTAGTATTTATCAGATAAAATGCAGACTTGGAACATAGATTTGTCGAGATTACAAAGACGTGACGGCTGTCGGCGCTGTCGCAGATATTCAACAGTTGTCAGTCAAAGGATTTGTTTATCATTATTGTGACAACTATAGCACTGCAGTTTCTTGTAACACAAAAACGTATACGTTGTCAGCTAAGGCAATAATAACATATTTCATGTAATATGATGCTTTAGTTATATCATTTATTTTAAACTAGCGTGGGAATTTTGTCACTAGAATCAACCTATGTAATGTATGTTCATCTCCGAGGTCCTGTTAATCCATACTAATATTATAAATGCGAAAGTTAGGATGTGAGTTTGTGAGTTTGTGAATTTGTGAGTTTGTGAGGATGTTTGTTACTCAATCACGCAAAATCTACTGGACGGATTTCGATGAAATTTGGTACAGAGGTAGATAATGACCTGGAATAGCACATAGGCTACTTTTTAACCCGGGAAAAAGCACTGTTCCCGTGGGAAATTCACGCGGGCGAAGCCGCGGGCAAAAGCTAGTTTACCATAATTTATGAAAATTTACTCAAGTCATTTTTCTTTTCTACATTAGTTAGGTATAATTTCTTCCCGCTGAACAAAAAACCATTTTATTTATGTAAGTTAAGATAAAAAGATTTTTCTGGAAAAAAAATGTTTTTGATTTGCAGTAAACAGTTTTTGAAATTCTAGTACTTTACATATTTATAGCGGTCAATGAGATTCCGAGTAAATATATTCTTGCGACAACATCATATTTCCATTGATTTCTGAATAGGTAAATACTAAGTGGATAAATAAGTACTTACATACGAGAGGATGACATGATAATCACACCAAATAAATACATAAGAACTAGAATAAAACTAATAAGAACTACGTACAGTTCTTACATAGTAGAGGAGTATGCAATTCTTTCCCAACTTTCCTCAGCGAAGCAAGCAATGTAAGTAAATAAGTAAATTCTACTAACTTAGTACAAACAGATAAAGTCCATTTTTACACGACTGACCAAAAAAGGAGTGTTATGTTTTCAGGGTTCATGTATGTACCTATGTAAGTATGTATGTATGTATGTAAGTTTCTTTATTCCACCATAAGTCCTGAACGGTTTAACAGATTTTGATGTAAGAGGTATTTTTAGATTCCTTGCATTCCTCCGAGTGACATAGGCTGTTAGTTGTCAGTCGTGTTTTTTATTTTTTAATAGTTAGCTTGTTGTATACATAATTGTCCTATTATGTAAACAATCTTAGCATGTCTTTTTAGATTTTAGAACAATATAAATTAAAATACCCTTGAGCCTTGCCGTGGCCTTTGAGTCTTATGGACCTGGGCTCTGTCTATCCCGTAAGGGAAAAAGACGTGACACTATGTATGTATGTATGTAAAATAAAATAGACTTTTTAGGAAATTACTTTCGTTTAGGTTTGAACTAATATTTGATTTATTTTCAACAAAATTAAAAAAAGTACTATGAAGTTTGTTTACATAATAGGACAATTAAGAAAAAATGGAGTTTAGGTGATAGAGGTGCCAAAAAAGTTTTATTTTAATGAAGTATAAGAGAATTTAAAAGGAAATAAATATGAAAACATAAATGCCTACAGACCAATAAAGTAATGCGATAATTACAATACCACGACCACACAACGCACCATTAAGTATGGGTGGTCCATTCCCAGCATCTCTGCACAGCCTAGAGCAGACATATAAATCATAGGTTCGCCATCATAAAAGTTCTGATCTAGAAAACTTGACACCAGTTGTTATTGAATTTACTTACCACCTCATAGCACTGAACACCACAAGAATTAGATGGATAAATGGATTTAGACTAGGTAGGTATTTAAACTTCAGGAAAATAGCAAATGTCGGTTATAGATATAGATAAGGGCATGCAAAGTATTTTATGGTTTATAAAACAGTTAAGACAAACAACAAAGTTATAATGCCTGTATAGAAAGTGTAGGTAGGATCCAAAGCTAGACTTCGATATTTAGTTTTATGTCATGGCTATAATTAGAGTCTAGGGTTCACCGTAGCAGTTTAATAATCCTGTAAACTTTAATCACAGATTACTAAATACCCTTTTATATACTCATGTGCTTTAATACAGCTTTGATATACTAATAATACGATCGATTTATTATTCCCAGTTGTTTTCGACTTTACTTTCGGTTGTCGGAAAATTTTGTCATTACAAACATCCATGTCCAGTATTCTGCTGGGCTAATTATGGTGATGAGTAACGATACCTATACTTACAAGATGTTTATTTTCTCGAATGATTCAATTAGGTATCATCCTTGCGCAAGTAAGAAAATGTTGTTAAATAGAGGTTCTTAACTGATAATATAAAAATTGCTGCGCACAAGTTGAGTGCTCAATGCTCCATTGTCTCTTGGTACCCACTTCTTGCCTCACTAAACGTCTCCAAAGACCTTCAAGTCAATTGTGTAACTCATTTACTGCGTCGTTTGTTAAGGCCAAAGCGTATAAGTATGACGATTGTCGGTCAAAACTAAGCTAAATTAGGAAAAGTTTAACTTTGATAAACTTGAAAAATGTACAAATTTGATAATTTTCATACATGATTGCGAATATCCAACTTTCAAATACAAGAGAAACTTTGTTAGTCAGTTAGTTAATGCTAATGAGTGTGTGCCTATGATTCACTCCCGAATTATAATCGAGTGGAAAAATTCAGTCCCTCAACAATTTTGTTGACTGAGATTTTTCCACTCCTCTTTCCACTTAGTCATTTCCCTAATAGATACATAGTAAACAAATCTAAGTCTGTCGATTAAATACTTGATACCTAATGTACCTATTGCTAAATGACACTCAATTTGACTATATATTTCACTAGTGTTTACTTTTTTATAGTTACATAAATACATACATATAGTCTATGTTCTTTGGTAACTACCTAACTTGAAAATTTACCTAATATTTTTTTTTTGGCTCTTCGTTCGTTTTTGTGATCATTCCCCGCTTTTAGAACTTAAATCAGAAGGTGACGTGGCACCTCACTACTTAGCGCCTATAAATACTTCCCCAGATGCCTACGCAGTGCAGTCAGCTGTCGTCCAATGCAAAGTGCAAGGTTCGAATCCGGCTCTTTAGGGCAAGGCCGCAATGCGCGGTTTGATGTCGGATCTGTATCGATTTTCCTTGAAGTCTCTCTAGCCGCTCAGATAATAAATATAACGAGTACATAAAATACACTAAAATTCACAAACAGGAAATTTATCTAATCAAAATATATAATCTACATTCATAAGTGTACCTTAATCTTATTAATTTTGAACCTATTACCTACAATTTTCACTTTGTTTAGTTATCTAGTGGCGTAGTTATATTACTTAGTTTTAATCTTTAAGTACTTATATTAATTGTGTGTCTTTATGTAAGTATAAAGTCTACTTTTAACAAAAGAACACAGTGGAAAACTGTGTCCTTTATCACGCAGGTCTATATTTTTCATAATCAGTGTGAGTCCGGTTGAATAATAAAATAACGAATAGATGGATATTTAACGTTCACGGACCCTATTAGTAGAGTAATTACCATGGATGGTACCTAAATAGGTAAGCTATCGGTACTTTGACTATCTATTTAAAAATTTTACTTTACGGAATTTATTAATTAAATATTATAAACCTAAAACCCAATTATGTTCAGAATATTTGTAACAAAATTGCATCAGAACACACACTTCATACATACATGACTTTCGAGGGCATCATTCGATGGCATCAAAATTAAAATAAACTAAAGCGAGCATTTTTTGCTCGGGACCAGGCTATATGTATTATATTTAATTCATGATTCAACTGAAGCAAGGGCTTTTTGCTCATGAGGTTAGTTTTATATATAATTTATCAGTTTTTAATTTAATAAGCGTCTGTCAGTCCATCTTCGGCGTACGCGCTTCTTGTGAAGTTCCATATCTGTACTTGTATACTTGTATATAATTTGTGGCCGGTTGCCATGACATGAAAGGAACGGGTTAGCCGTTTCTATTAATATTTTCTTTACGATACTTAACTGGGGCACATATGTTTCACTCGCAAACAGACTGTAAATTAAACCCATTAGTTTAGATGTACTTTAGATACCTTTATGGATAATTCCCAGAAAGGAAACATGACTTAAGTTCTGTGGAAACGACTTAATTAAAATATGCTTATAACGAAAAATTAATTCTCTAATCTGGTCATTTCATAAGTTTAATTAAAAAAATTGTGTTTTTGAGAATTTCGTGCACTTCAAGTTACGTAAGTTAATGTTTAGTGTAGCTACTTAGGACATTAATTCTGTGGTGTAGCTTAACGTCATAAGATGGAAGTAAATACGCAGGATATCCGATGCAACTTCAGCACAGTAAAGTTACCTTGACTTCAGTCAAGGTAATGTAACTTATGTAAAATCCTTGTTACTTAGGTACCTACTAGGTAAAACATATCTACGAAATGCTATCTACGCTAATGCTATGAAAACATATTTTCAAAACAGGAAGGAAGGTAGTGAGGTACACTCATGACTATCCATAATTAACTATCTATATATAGTTCTACACTAATTGCAATATAGGTAGGTATTGCATAAAAAATACGAACACATTGCATAACATTACTTGAAATTCTTATGAAATTACGGTTATCAGGGAGAAGTGACGTACGAGTAAATGTCAAACTTCTGATCAAACTATGATTAATCTTTAATTATCAAATATGTTCATATAACCACTTTACTTATGATTTTTTGTGGTGTAGGTCGCGATTTCTTTTTGTTCATCAACCGAATCGCCCAAATTGATCCTACTTATACATATTTTAAATGCGAAATTACGAATACTTGTTCGTTATTCAATGACGCCTCAACCGCTGAGCAATAAAAGTACAGTAGAACCTGAAATAGCAAATGCGCTATGTTTTTATCCCGAATTTCCCATGGGAGCGTTTTCCTGCGGCGCTGCTAGTAAGTACGACTTATAAGACGGGATTTGTGAGATCCTTCATAGAAAAAAGCGTTTTCCATTGGTTTTTCCCACCTTTAGGTTTAATGTGAATACATCTAGTATTTGTTAGTTTGAGGTAAGTATTGATAGTGCAGCATTATGAATCAATGAATCAGCTGCAGACAACATTGACCCGCAAAACATCGCTCGCCATGTTGAATTCGCAATGGCTTCGCCATATGGCATGAAAGAAAACACCTTGTCGATAAAGAAAACAGACACGTTTCATATTCGCTGCGCGCGCATCGTATTGAAGAACCAGACGTCGAAACATGACTCAAGCGCATTCCATCCAGGCCAGGTTTGTTGGACGACCTGCTAATGCAGATTCAAAGTTATTTTAACTGTAAGCTATTTGTTCAAGTCAGATGATTTAAACACACAGCTTACAGAAGAGATGTTCCAAGAAGTATCTTCTCAGATGTTTAAAACATGAAGAGATATCGTATATAAAGCAGGTTCGATTGGGGTAACTGACAGAGCAAACATGAAAAGTTTTATTTTATAAATAGATTTTAAAAAAGTTTATTTTTTCTCTCTAGTAGATGCGAAAGAAGATAAAAATCATACCTAATTTCTACATGTGGTAAAAGTAATTTCCTTAAATATTGACGTACAGGAAAGATGCAGTATAAGATTAAAGATACACGGTATTCAATAGCCCATCATCTCACCTCTTGCCTCCAATCTGTTTAACTAATACAACAATCTATACAGCCATTTGTCAGGCGGCGTCTTTCTCACCGGCTCCAAGGTTCCCGCGGGCTGGCTTTCATCCGCCGTTGACTGATGACCAGACCGCAGAATAATGAAGGTGTAGATGAGGACCGCTTTCAAAATTAGATTTAAGCAAAATCTTCTTTAACTCTCATGTGTCTTGTAGGTATATGAAGTGATGCAGTCACACGCAGCAAAGAGAGAGATAGAGAGCAAGTTCCTTAAGCAGTTAAATTTTGTTAAAAGACAAACACATGGAAGGAAAACTCATGATAAAAACCCATCAATCCATTTGCCTGTTCCTCTCTCATGACCGAGCCTCGCAAATTCCGAGGCTCTAACTTTAATTTGATTTGAGTTCTTAAAAGAAAGGTAGCACCACATAGTGGCAACATTTGTCGTACACAATGTGTACATTCAAACAACTTTGATCTTTAGAGAAAGATTATAAATTGCTATTGCCACAGTCTTGTCTTGAACATATTCTCTTATTTCTTTAATTTATGAGTTGATGGACACAAGAACGATTATCGGCTGATCCCTTTGTCAGTCAAAAGGTTAAACCTTTCGTTCGCAACAAAAGTCGGCGGTATCAAAGCTGAAGAACACTGGGCCAGCTTGCGACATTTTTCTCTTGTTTCAATGGGCAGAAATCGTCGTAGTTCCTTTGTAATATCTGGTCAATCCTTCACTCCTCTTCCATGCAACGACTTATTCAAGTCAAAGAAATCTGAGGTAGAAAAATAAATAATATTCTTCATTTTTGAACACAACACAATAATTTACGTAAGTATCCTCTAAAGCACAGGGTCATAAAAATAGTTGGTCATTTCCTACGTGAATATTTTTTATATTAAATGGTACTCAAGATGGATAGAATGTGTTCGGCATGATAGTAGAAAGAAGATGACAGTGCAGATGACATCAGTTCGTTCTAGATGAGAGTCTGGCATAGAGTCTACCGTACCTACCCTAGCTAGATACAATAAGTGGAATGAGGGTTGGTCAAAGAAGATAGGAAGATAAAAAAAAAATACCATCGCTTTTAATGTTAATTCAAAGTCAAAGTCAATTTTTTTTATTGAAACTTGGCCTTCAAAGAAGGCTCTTTACACGTCGAAAATTAATTATTTATCATAATATATTATGTCTCAAAGCTACAAACTACTAGCATTTCAGAACGACCTAACTAGGGGGCCCTATATAGTAGGTAGGTATATTTGGAGCTCCTGCGCATTAAACGCTCTTTTAGGAAACTGAGTACCAAATCTAGGACGCCGATAACTAGCATATACGAGCAGCTAACGAGGCTAATGACCCCAATGTTTTGTTTGAGCTGCATACCTACTTACATGATGGTCGCTTTGTTATTAGTTAGAATGAGAATGCTTTAATGCATTTTGTAATGGAAACGCACAAATTCCTTGCATAAAGTAAATATACAACAGGATGCTTTGACACGGTCATCTCCGCTCTGTCACTGATGGCAATTTACTGTGGATATTATTATACGTACTTATAAGACGTGTACAGTTTCCCTTCTTTTCTTGTTATTTATCTTTAATGCTCTCTATAAAATATCGTGCAACTGTATTTTATTTGTTACGATTAGACAGGAGCAAATTATATCGGTTAAGTCGATCTGTGTGCAGGGTGATTAAAATTAAGTAGGTAATTATAAATCACATACAGATGAGGTGAAGGCTACTCAGCATCAGCAGGGGTAGGGTAAATATTTGCAAATTTTGAAATTGTAATAATGAAATGTCATTTACCAACAAAGACATATTGTTAGTTTTTACATACATAGGAACTTTAATTTTAATTTATCGAGTACCTAAACAGCCGTACCACAGATTACTTAAAGCCGTACCCAAACATGTAAAGCAAGTAGTTGTAGTTACAAACCAAGAAACATGCAAAGAGCCGTTGTTATAGCCGGGTCTACAGAGCGGAAGCCCCTTTGACCCTTTGTTTGTTAGCAGCCAAGCGACGCACGCGCCGGATGTCCTAAGGCTGCCCATTCAATACTCGATTTAATACATAATCGAAGTATAGACTAGAAGCTAGAATACTAGATAGTGTTAAGTTAGACAACATAAGTATAAAATAAAAATAAATTGCATGACTTTTTTTCAGGAAATGAATAGGTAGGGTCACACTACTGAAACATAGTTGTTGCAATTTTCCAGGGAGGTTTATGGGAATTTAGTCTTACCTATCATATCTAGCTACGAAAGGGTACTTGATAATTTTTAATTTATTTATTATAGTAAGTATCTCTTATTCAAGATTGTCAAGTTAATGAATAGACTGCTTATGTATCTGTTTTTCTACGTACCAACGGAAGTGCGTAGTCAGCGTGGCAACGGTGGAACGTCCTTTGTCGTCTACTATAGTAAATACCTTTTCAATTACCTGCGTTTATGGACGTCACTATAATAATTAACCCCAGTTTGATTAAATACCATTTATATTACTATCGTGATCAAAGAAAATTAATTAAGCGTGTAATATACCTACGTAAAATCTTATAGTGCATCAGAAATAATCAGAAATATAGGCTCTAGTATGAACAGAATTTTAACTACATATTTTGAATCACTCGAGCTCCTGGCTCGATTTGTATCTGATTCGTAGAGACAATTTATCTAAACTCCATTTTTTCTTAATTGTCCTATTATGTAAACAATCTTCACAGTACTTTTTGTTGAATTTTGTTAAAAATTAATATATTAAAAATTTTTATTAGGTCAAACCTAAACATTCTAAAGTAAAACATTTATTAGCCACGAAAGTAATTTTCTAAAAAGTCTATTTTAATTTATATTGTTGTAAAATAAAAATAAAACATGGTAAGATTGTTTACATAATAGGACAATTATGAATAAACGGACTTTAGATACCTAGTTCAAATTACTGTGTCATCTATTTAGAAGGCCTACGACTACGACGCACGTAGTAGGCACGTTCGAAGCGCTCGACGAGACGACGGATGATAGTAAAGGCATGTAAAAAAAAATTGATAAAAAAATACAGCACTTAAATTATTATCTATTTTGGACTTTGGTTGTATTGTTTGGAACCCTTCTTATCAGGATGATATTAATGAAATCGAGAAAGTACAAAAGATTAAAATACTTAGATATCGCTATAATATAACAGACTTCTCATATGATGACTCCCTTAATAGTTATAAAATCCTATCTCTTTCAAAACCGCCGAACTCAATTCGACATTGCGTTCTTACACAAAATAATAAATAACCTTATCGACTCCCCTACACTGCTTTCTAAAATTAATTTCATAACTAAAGCTCGACTTCCAGTTCGCCATTTAGTACCACCGCGGTTTCGCAAGAACTACACTCTCGAAATAACTTTTTCATCGCTGTTTGGTAAATTATAACAATAACTTTTCAGATATTGACATTTTCTCCAATTCTCTGATGGCTACTAAAAGCAAAGTTTGTACAAAATTGGTTATGAAACAGAAGTCTTAACCTTGTCTTCAATGTAATGTATAACTTTATTTTATTTTTATCTTATTCTTGTTGAATTCTTTTTTACAGGATATAATTAATGCACTTAATTGTGATGTGCTTCTATTTAATAATCATCAAGTTTGTTAACACGCTTAGTTTTAAGTTTATTAATACTTTATACATATTCGGCACTGTTTGGTCTATAATATGTAAGTACACTGTTTTGTAAAATTTTCTTTTGTTTATGACTGTTTCTGCCAAAAAAAATGAAAAAAAAAAATATATATATATATGTCTAGTATCTACCTACAAAACACTAGGCATACTACCAACCTTGTACAAGAAATAATACTTATTGCACACCTAAAACTCCTAAAAGGGCAATGTGTGTTACATACCGTTTGGTGGTAGACCACCAAACGTTGTATGTAACACGTTTATATTTTGATTTTGAAGACAAAGTTAAGTTTTAGTGCCGACAAGTTGGATATGTTATTTTAATATTAGTAGTTAGTTATACGTAAAGGTTGTATGTAACATCCATTAAGTACGCAATGTAATATGCTGGAAGAGATGGTGGCTTAGTCTGACATGGGAATGGACCATTTGGTGAACCAATAAACATTAATCATTACTTTGGCCGACCTCGTTAAATCGAATGTATGTGAATGTAAACAGCCTCTCGATAGCAACGGTATATTATCTATTTACATTTGTACCTAACCATATAGGTAGGCTGTGCTTTTACTAAATAGTTACTTCTAATAGATACCTAGGGGGTCTGCAACTATAAGTAGGTAAAGTATAAATTATTATGACTTTATCCCTTCATACAACTTTCCTGACATCATTTCATTTTCGTACTTTTATATGGCGTGGTAAATAATCCCACTAATATTATAGTAGGTAGTAGCAAGTAAGTTTAGATGTGTGGATGATTGTTACTTTTACCTACTTTTACGCAAAATCTACAGGTGAAATTTCGATTCTTGATACAATTTTTAGAAGAACTTTGCTCTTTTTCAACCAACTTTATCTAGCCCAAGTGGTCATAACAATGTTGTTCATCTAACATTAATGTTTGTTCAAACATTCCCCGTGGCTTCGCGGTGGTCGACTCCAACTACACACGCATTTGACAAACACCACTCTATACTTCTGAAAGTGTTTACTTTATACCGCGCATGGGCTCTATTTACAATACAAGTATGTTTCAGATATGTTATCACGATTAAACAATGTTGGAGGTGACTATTTATTTGTAAGCCCCTTATTAGCTGAAGGAAGACCTTGTTTTTATCTAAGGTGCAAACTTATTTTTCTTCATTACTTGTTAGAAACACAGCCTTGGAATAGTACTGACAACTAGCAAGTAGCGCGGTTGCGAGTACCACAATCTTTTCTGAACCACTGTTAGGTTCAAAGATTTAAATCTTTGATTTGGTTATCTATTGTGATAACCACAATAGTAGTTAGTAAATGTAACAGACGTGCGAAAGCCTCTTTCAAATCTACATAAGTACATTATCCTTTTATTCTTTAGAATTTTTTAAATCCAGGCAAACGTTCTCTTTTGTAGCAAGGAAGTCACTCCTCGCGTCCGCATCCTGGTGATAATTACTCAGCCACGCTGACCAATTAGCCGGCAGCCATTGACTGCCTGTCGCTGTATAGTCTGTGCCTCCACGTACCCATTCATGGCTGGACCATTCACCTCCCGTCCTCTATTAACCCTCTCTCGCTAAGTAGGGAACAATATTTTTAGAAGTTCTGTTACTGCTCTGGTTAATACTGTTTACAAACTATGTATGTTTCTATGCGTGTGGGCTGGACAATGAACCCTTTTTCTTCTTAATGTTAGATACTTATTCATCTTCCTATTTTAAGATATTGCACTTGCAAAATTTTGTTCGCTGTCACCCGGCAAATGTCGTTCTTTTAAATGAACGGCCAGAAGACGAAAACGCAAAACAAAACCACAGAATTAATATAAGTACGACAAAACGTTCAAGTAAATTATCTAATTACTTACCAAACTGCTTAATATGAAAAGTATTTAATAGAACAACAGGAAGCACCATGGCTTTGACTGTTCTTATTTAATTCGAAACCTAAAAATCAGAATATTCAATGAAACATCAAGGATTGAGTAAGAGACACCTACAAAAAATTAACTGTTATTGAATTATCAAGATTTGTGAAGCTTTTCAAATTTAACAATGAACAATTTAGTCAGCGTCTACTAGGCACCATCCCTTATAAGAATCATGAGTCACAGATATTGCAGAACATAAAGACATGTAACCAGATAGGCGCAGTCGTAAGGGCTTTATCTGAGCAGCAGCAGGCGTCATCGGCGCCACTGACACGTTGTAACTGAGATATTATGTTTTAGAATTCCTTCCTATATTAGTCACCAGCATCAGATGGTTTTCATAACATCTCAGGCTATTTGATAAACTATACTTAATAGTTATGTAAACAAAACTTCCTAACTAGGTAGATTAGATCTCACCTAGAATGATCAAAAGAATGATGGGCACTCCAGACTAGATTTCAGAAGAATAATATCTATGAGGTTGGCTGGTGGCTATATTGTTAGCACTTGGATTGCACAATGTCGCTGGAGGTAGAAAATTTCGATACTACACCACGCACGAGCATCAATAAGGCACTTTCTGTTATTTTACTTACTTTACTGACTTACTTTACTGATTCCACATTAGGGCTGATTTACTTGTTGCTTATGTAACTCAATAAAACTTATATGCCTAGTCGGCTGTGCCCATTTCAGTGAAAGCGACTATTGTGGAGAACGGCTGGCGGTTGCGCCATGCGCCTGCCCCAGACGATGTTTGCATTGCGGAAGCGGGCTCGCGTTGCTTGTTGGCCGACTTTAGCAAATGCGCATTGACGAAACCATTCTGATATCATACTTGTGCAAACAGAATTTCTTTCTTCGTTTTGGTGAAGTTATAATTAGTATTTCTCCTGCGCAGGGCAGATTCTTCAAAGGGGTTTCGTTTCTTTTCCAAAATTAAATTCTCATTCACGCCAGACTAGAATAGCTTCCAAGATGAACGATTGAAATGTAACTGGACGGTTATTAGAGCTCCTAATTTCCTAAAAATTGCTATAGGTTTAAATAGAAATGGAACTGAATAATGGCCTCTGAAAAGGACTGATCTAGATCAGGGAAGTGCCTGGGTAGGAAACATTTGCCCTGAAGGGATTTTCAAGTAGGTAGGTACTTAATGTTCTTAATAATGGTAATCGGTATATCCCAAACAAGTCCGTGTGACTCAACGTGTGCAAAACGTGTGCCTGGTACGACTATGACATGCAACATGCAAACCTACATGCCATTACAATGGCTGATGTCATTCTAAATGATGTCGAACACGTGACTAGAGTTGACAAATCATCGATTTGTAATAAACTTCAGTGACATAAGATGATAAAACGTAGAAATTTCAAGTCTGCATTTGCCAATCTGGACTATAAGGCAATAATCTACTGCCGATGCAGAAAACAGACCACATGACAAATAGTATTGCCCCCTAAAGGCAAACATGAAGAAATTGAGTAGGTACCTAAATGTTCTTGGTGCATCTATGATTTGAGTTTAACAAGTCACAAAATGTGATCAGTCCATAGCTGCTGCTTGCTTATAAAGTTATAGCACAGTTATTGGCTTACTTGTATTTAGTAATTTCATAAAATTTAACAGGCGTCGGCAGGTGGTAGAATTTAAATACAGAGTTGGTATGTACCTACCTGTCCTAGTGCAGGTATGGTATGACCAATGACTCTTCCATTTCAGTAATCTAACATTCTGGTAAATTTCCAATGCTAATTGTCTATACCAAATAAGTAAAACTGTGTAAACATGTAGGCGATAATTGCGTTGTACATGCGAACAGTGAACTGTACACCAAGTTATCATGCATGGAATCCTATGAGGAGGTGATAAAGGCGAACTTGCAATAAATTTGGGTAGGTTGATGTGTCGTTGAATGTACCTATTTCACTGCAAGAACAGGCTTCTACTTACTTGATTATTTACTAGGTTTTATTTGCATATCTATGTTTATTTACACTTAAGAGACCTTCATCAACTGGTGACACATTTAGCGATGACTAGCCAAGCTATGTTGCACCACCGCCACCACCCAAAGCGACTCCACCGACTCCGTTTAGGCCTAGGTGATCAAAGGTTAAACTAGAAACGTTTAAAGCGTTCTCCATCCGTCTTTGATCCATCCTCCATTTGTTTTTGTAACTCTACTTCTTCTGAAATAGGTATCTAAGTACGTGAAATACAAACATAAATGAATTACCTATAAACCTACCTATAGAACTATTCTACCTATACAATTTTCCTTGTATTGCATTATTTACCTTTGACCACTCCTTTATTATCTTTTACGACGACCGACGGTAGGATGTCGGCCCGTCATCATACGTCGTCGTAATCTTCAAGCAAAATGGACTTCCGCGCGCGGAAACTCCGTGTTGCTCTATTCATATCATTTTTCAAGTCAACTTAAAAGTTAATCCGTTATTCAAAATATTAACGGATTAACAAGTTAATGCCCAGTTATGGAAGTGACCCTCCATTATGTGGCAGTAGGCAGCAGCGAAAAGGCTGACTTCATTTGCAATTATATTATGCTGTTGAGTGGATAAGGCCCAGTTTGACAAATGGCTTAATAATTGAAACGAAAACACCAGGAATCCATTGCACTATGTAGAAATTGAATTTTTTAAATCTCTGCTGACGACAATAGTATTTACCTACGGCCCCCGTCAGAGCTAGCCAATTGAGGATTTATCAATGACTAGTTTTGGCCCGCGGCTTCGAATTTACTATCTATTGTTGGGTTAGGTCCTAAGCAGCATATCAAGATGAAAGCTGCACCAGATTTTAATTTAGACCTTTGGCAATACAACTGTAGAAACCGCATCAAATTATCTATATTACAAACACAAAAATACAGATTAAAAACAAAAAAAAAAATTTTGACTTTTTATTAGCCCTAATAAATTATAGAACCCTAATCATGCAATTTATTTCTATATACCTATGTACAGACATAAAACAGTTACAGTTTTGTTACATGTGGAGATGAACAGATATGGGTAATGGATTAGTATCCAAAATAAAAGTTTCAGACTGATGGTACTAATGGATTTAAATAGGATTGAAATCGGGTTTTTAAAACATCCCCTTTGGTCCGACAACAGATTAAATTAGACTAGATACTCTTTACGATAGATCTTTACGGTATAGATTCGAACGTGTCACTTTTTTATACCAAGGATAATGGAAATATCCCAATTACGCAGCTCACAAGCCTTGTACAAGCATAGATTTGATAAATATCTACTTACTGATGTCAGTATACACTCAAGTGCCTGTATACAAATACTAACTTTAAACAAAGATACGCACTATCGATCACCCGGCATGAGGTATCTAGCCAAATAAATCTGTGGATCTGACCGTTATCATAAATTAATAAATAGTTACTTTCGTTATCCTGTTTCGATGATGAATTGAATAAACATGGTGGATACGTACCCAAGCATCGCAAAACACCTACCTCTAAAGGATCATATAAGGGGATTTTAGAAATAATTAAAGCTAACACTTTCAGCTTTCGGAATCGAATTTTTAAATAATGTCTTAAAATCCCCTGCGCGCGGATCATCTTAAGGGATTTTAAGAATAACCCTTTTATACTAGGCACTTCACTTCTGTACTACGTTCGTGCTGCATGCCGCAGATCACGTGATCAGCCTTGCAAGGATAAAAGCATCTGCTATGCAACATTGCATCTATGCACCGCAAATAAAATAAATTATATTTAAATTAAATTTATTTTTTGACACAAACGCGTCACATCTGTGCCCCGTGGTTTGTGCCGCAGGCTGCAGGGCACGTGATCGGCAGCCTTGCAAGGACGTTGCGTCTATGCACCGCAGATAATTAAAACCACCTTCGCACTGACTCACCGTGCCGCCTTCGCTTGTTACGATATCACGTTAAATATAGACTGTTTAGCTATTACATAGACGAGGAGTGCATTGCAAAAGTGTTTTACTTATGCAAGCTAAACATCCATCATTTATTAATCAGATTTATATTTGGCTAGATACCTCATGACACCTACAATAATACTTGTATAGGGAATATGATACTTAAATATTCTGCCCTAGCTAAAGAATATCCACATTACCCGGGGGTTAATAAATATTAGCCATCAAGCTCGAAAATAAAAGCTTAAAATAAAATAATTGGTTTCATAAGCTTTCAGGCGAGATTGTCCCTGAAGTGGCATTGTTTTATTATTTAATTATGAAAAGATTGGGACCCATATCGAAAAAGTGAATTATTTTACTTTCGAGTCCAATAAATCATTATTTTGAATTATTTATTAAGTAGTAACCTACAACGATTTTGTTTTGTTTACCGTGACACAGATTATATATGTATATAAAACTTCAGCGATAGCGTTTGATATCGTATCAAACCCTTTTAGAGTACACTCTTCGGAATTTTACTAACAAATACCATATAGGTGGACAATAGTGGACATGTGAATAATAAGTTGTATTTCTAAATACATAATATATTACCTAAAGCGATAAATATTGCTACAAATAAACCTACATAATGTACGTACACTCACAGGTGGGTCAGTCAGAAAAACATATTAATACGGCTACATATAATTATTAAGATTTAATAGCCAAGTAGCCAAATAAACAATTTTTCTTTCTTTATTATTACGGGAAGATTAGACATTAACCTCAAAATATATAACATAGTTTTGATTTTTGGCACAAGTGTTCATTAGAGTCCTAGAAGCATCTCCTTAAAAGTCCTCGGCTCTAAGGTACCGGTTGCCCCCCCCTCCCCTCAAATGTGCAAAAACTGTCACACAACAGAGACAAAAATGAACATCATGAAATTATCTATAAAATGGTTTTTAGTTCATTCCGATAGGACTAATAGTTTTGGATTTATGTTTATATATCCTGCACGAAACAAAATATTTTTTGCAAAATCTTGGAATTTGTACTTGGTTTTACACAAAAACCACTGAAGTTATGATATAGTGGTACCCAAATTGTTGCACGTGCCTTAGTTCCTGAATATCAGCTCGTGACGTCTGGCATCACATGTTACCCTTTAACACTGTAGTGAGCCATCTACGTAATAAACGTCCGCCAACCGATGAACAGTATTAAAATTTGGTACACGGGTACGTTAGGTTAAAACAAAGAGTTTGACTGGGTAGTTCCAAAAAATCTCCCCTTAGGTTTTTTTTTGAAGCCTACTTGCAGTTGGTCGC
Organism: Ephestia elutella; assembly: GCA_018467065.1. Lineage (NCBI taxonomy): Eukaryota > Metazoa > Arthropoda > Insecta > Lepidoptera > Pyralidae > Ephestia > Ephestia elutella. The sequence goes on from CM031586.1 coordinate 9,163,256, forward strand.
TACGTCGACCTTTACTGCTTCACCGGAGGAAATATGGCGACAGCCTCTAGGGCCATACAGCCGAAACAGTAACAGCACAAAGGGCTCCCAGGTGGGAACGAACCTCGGCTTTGGGCGTTACTGACAAAGCGGCAGAGCGGTTGTGCGCAGAGAATCCGGGACAACGAAGTGGCGGGAAGATTCTGTACCGGAAAAGACCGGGTCTTAAAAACAGACCGGATCTTAAAATGGCGGTAAATCGAAATAACGGTAAGAACCTGACACGGCACTACGTCTGTCCGACTAGAGCCTAAAACCTAACCTATACGCAGCCTGCTACCACTATAGCTTATAAAGGGAGCTATAGGGCCCTATATAATAACCTAACTTAATAACTACAATTGCAAACCACTTACCAAACTAAATCTTCTTTCTCTTCGGATCCAAACTTGAGTGTCTTCGGAAAGGGGGGATCCCTAATCACCCTACCTAACCCATGAGATCTCAATTCCCCAGAACAAATAAATAGATTTCTTCCCGAAGTTGGCTCGGCAACAGATAGATGTGAGCGACCAGCCACGCGTCACATCTCACAGGAAAAAGTCACAATAACGGGTTACACAAACACAAACTTAATAGTTATTTAACAAACAGGAAATTCACAAATATAACTCAAACTAATTAACAGTCATAAGACGCGGGACCTCTCCGCGTATTAAATCAAACCGATATAGCACAGGACAATGGCGGCCGTCCGCGACCCATTCACACGAGCAGTGTGAGAACCCCGCAAACCGGGTCCTTGCCATGAGAACCCCGCGGCAGCAATGCGAAACGCCCTGCGTTTCGTTCCAAGCAATTATATTACAAACAGCGGTATATTGCTCAATTTGCCTGAAGGGCCTGAGAGAAAAACGTCCTGGTGCCGCCGGGCGGTACCGTGTGAACGTTGAAGCGGTCCTACTACTTCGCACTCGATTCCGGTGAGTGCGGTGTCTGTTTGAATTACCCTGAGCCCTACTATTACCTCTAGAGTGATCGGAAGGAGGATTAGCAACCGTAATGGGGTCGTCTGGATCGGTAAGGACGTGCCGCGGCCGGCGGTGCCGGAATCGGCGGAAATTCGCGGTGTTGATTCGATAATTGGCTGCGCGCCTGATTAGCGGATTTGGGTGGGAGGAGGAGCGCTCGAAAAAGCGTTCCGAGCATTCCTTGAAGTAGCGGACCATCGAGGGAAGCTCTAGGTCTCTGTGCAGATCGACATTTCGCGCGTACCAGGGAGCCCTGGTCGCGCGGCGTGTGAATCTGTTTTGGACTACTTGCAACATGCGCAAGTTGGAGGGAGCCGCGTGTGCGAAAACAACACTGGCGTAGGACATGACGGGACGGATGCAGGCCTTGTAGAGTGTTACCTTATTTCTAAGCGACATTCTGGGATGCCTGATGACGGACGAGAGCCGGTTCAGAATGAACGCGGCCCGGTTTTTGACTCTAGTGATATGAGGTCCAAACGTCAAACGAGAGTGGAGTGTGACACCTAGGTACTTGGCTTTTTTCGCCCAAAGAATGGGCTTGCCGAAGAGACTGAGCTGGCCGAGCGATGTTAGTGCTCCGCGCTGGTTTTGTTGACGGGTCAAAGCGAGGGGATCCTTTGAAAAGAGCACTGCTGCGCTTTTCTCCGGATTTACCTCGATTCTCCACCGTCTGAATCAAACACCGAGCGCGTTGATGGCCTTTTGGAGACACGTTCGCCATGAACTTGTCGGAGGTGTAGAGGGCCGTATCGTCGGCGAAAAGGGCTAACTCAACATTGGGAGTTTTGGGAATGTCCGTCGTGTACAGAGAGTACAGGGTCGGAGATAGCACGAAGCCCTGAGGGACTTCTGCTTTGATGGGACGTGGCGACGAGAGGCAGCCCTCAACTTTGTACCGAAAGGTGCGATTCGACAAAAAGTCTTGTATGGTGTTCACAAGACCGTCTGGCACTCCCAGGAGAGTGAGCTTGAATATCAAGCCTGCATGCCAGACCATGTCGAATGCCTTCGATACATCGAAGAAGACTGACCCCGTGGGTCGCTTCGCCATAAGGTTTTCGTGGATGTGCTCCGTGATGCGGTGCACTTGTTGGACGCAGTCGTGCTTTTCGCGAAAGCCGAACTGTTCGTCAGGGATAAGTCCGTTTGTCTGTACGTAGTCCTTGAGTCGGATGGCTATGAGCTGGCCATAGAGCTTGCCTAGCTCAGGAGGCTGATTGGTCTGAAGGATGCGGTAAGACTGTGGTCTTTACCGGGTTTTGGGATACCGATGACCGTTGCGCATTTCCAGGCGTCTGGGAATGCGCAATTGGCCATGGCCGCATTGAAGATGCTGACCAGAAGGAGCAACAAAGTCTGTGGCAGGTGTTTGAGAACACGGGTGGAGATTCCCGTCTGGACCGGGAGCTTTGCGGATTTTGTACGACTTGATGATCGTTTGGATCTCATCCACTGATGTCGGTGTCGGGGCGAGAGGTGTGTCGGGGGGGAGAACTAATCTTTGCTCGGCAAGATTGTTCGCAAAGGATTCCACCTCGAGAAGGTGGTCGGGGTCGATGGGCTTCACGACTAGGAGAACATTGGTTCTCCAGGCTGTCTGCTAAGCATTCAGATTTTTCGTCATCATCGAAAGCGATGGAGCCGTCGGGTCGTTTTAGGGGAGGGGTCTTAGAGACTTGGTCCGTTTTGAGATTTCGCTATACACCAGTAGGCTGTATGCGAGGGAGTGATTTCGCCGAGAGTGTCGCCCCACCGTTCGTCGCGCAGTTCCTTCATGCGCGCCTTTACTTGACGTTGTAAAGCGCGTAATTCGGAACGGCACTCCTCGGTGGGGTGTGGGGTACTAATCGTGAGATCTGGTCGCGCGGTTCTTGGCGTTTATCAGTTCCCGCATGTCTGCAGGGATCTCCCAGTGATGGTTCGGGTCCATCGCTGGGACCTCCTGGAGCAATCTTTAGTGACCGCTTGCAGGTGGCTGGTAAACGCCGAGATCGCATTTGTCTGCCTGTTCTCGGGTCGCAATGTGGTCGGGAATGGAGTCCAGAAACGGCGACGAGGTCTCTTCCAGAGCTTTGTGAAGCTTGGTCCAGTCCCCCCCCCCCTAGGAGGGAAGTAATGACGTCATATTTTTTTTAATTTTTTTGTATGGTATTTGTTTTTTTTTTTCTTTCCAAAACATATCGTGATTCGTGTGTGGTATCAAATGAAAGGGCTTGACGAGCCGGTTCTAAAAATATACTACACTATAACCTTTAGGCCACCTGTTTTCGATTTCAACAAAACCAAGAAATATTCTCAAAACTCGTACCAAATATGGGCTCCTCTTATTAGGAGTCTGCTTAGTAAATTTTTGTTAAACAAACGCCAAATATCTCGAAATATATAACTTCGAAAAAAAACTATTTAAAAATATTAACATTTACTTACTATATTTTAAAAGTTATTAAAAAGTTATTAAATTATTTATTAAAAAGTTTGAGATTCATTAAATTTTTTTGAAACAAATACAAAATTTAATAAATACTCAATATATATATTTAAAATAGATATGAGTATAGATATCTAAAGCCGACGAGAACGAAGTTCTTAAATTTATTGATTGACTGATTATTAAAAGCATTTTATCTAGATAATGAAACACGAATATCTAATTGTTTTAGGGTCGATTTGAGATTGGATAGTAATTTATCTTTACGTATAAATTACTATCCAATCAATTTACCAGAGACAAGAAAGAGGTTTCCAAAACCTTCTAGACGGTTCGAAAGAGAGAGAGGTTTCTAGAGCCTTCTCGTCGTCGTTTCTGGAAAAGTAAAAGATAGTTATAACTTTGCTGAGTCATTCAGTTAGCATTTCTATGTTGATGCGAGGTGCTTTGAATATTAATATACTTGGTTCCAAAAACGTCGCGGCCGTCGGCGTCGTCTGCGTTATTTCTGCGCTTGCGCCGGCGTCTATTCCGAGCCAGACGGCGGCGCATGGCAAAACTACATCACCTTTGTACCAAAAAAAGTCTCCTTTGATCTCGCGACGGCCTAAGTGGAACGCTTTATGTGGATAATCTTATTAGGCGAAGTGTATGTTTCCTGTAAACGTTGTTTTGGGTTAGGTACAGTCAACTGCATGTCAAATTACTAAGCACGGAACTCTATGCCGCGGTAATAGAGGCGAATTTGCAATGATAATAGGTAGGTTGATGTGCTAGCTGTTTACTGCACATGGGTTATCTTTACGTTTTTCCTGCAAATTGTGATGCCATGTATGGGGAAATAACATATGTAATTGTTGGAATTACTCATGGGTATTTTGAGGAATTTTGATATTATTAATCAAAAACGATATAATGATTCTAATAATATATATCAATTAAATATATTTATGACTAATACTTTAACTTTTACAGGAGTTACTTATAGACAATAAGGAATTCCTAAGCATAGAGTACCTCAACGAGGCCAACGACAATGCAATTGCGGTGGCCACATAGCATAGGTTCTGGTTTCATTTGATATAGCCATTCCGAATCGAAAAGAAGAAGAAGCGTTCGATACCCTTTATCCACCGCGAACAAATGAAAATTCATGCAGGTACAGAGTGATCTCATGAATAAATCAGTTAATTGCATGATATGAGACTTACTTATGACGAACGTGGCTGATAACATTTACGATCATGACGGGCAAGAAATATCTATCTATTCTGCGAATACTTCTACATATAATGTAAACATTGTTGGTAGCGATATCGCGTGTACTTAATTATGTGGAAATATTTCAACAAAAGCCAATCTAATCGTCTTGAACAAGTAACGCCATCTAGTGGTAGGAACGCTAAGCTACTCCACCGAATGTTCATAGATCAAAGCAGCGGCAATTTTAAAATCTCTGGGTGTAATGGAAGCACTTACGATAAATGAAACAATATCAATTTTAAAATACCTAATAAGATAGATGTTAAATTATTAAGAAAATATTAATAATTTAACAATATTAACTTAATATAAGTTTATCAGAAATTTTAAATTGTCAGTGTCTCGAAAATATATTTACTAAGTGAATTCAACTGGACTTATTTAACACCACAATTCACAAAAAAGCCATACTAGTCATAAACAGCCATTTGCTATAAAATGATTCTTACAAAATTCTGACTATATAGGTACCTATCTAATTTGGTCAAGGAGGTATCCATTGATGAATACAGAAAGTTATGTAAGTATGTAATTAGAAAGATAGCGGTAATTCCCGGGTAGCAATACATTCACGATATTTCCAGTAAACTATGATTAAATGAAAACAGGAAAAAATAAAGTGCTTCATTTTATTAAGTGATGAGTAATTTGGTATGCTTGGATTAACTTTATATGGATAAATAATCAAGTAGGTACATAGTGATTTAAACAAAATTGAGCTTAGATAGCTTAAGAATGGATGACAAACTCACAAAAGAAACATAAAACTTGGTGTTACATGTATGACGGTGTATGTTATCATCAGTAATCTTAAATCCAATTTAGATTATTATCTACAGACTACAATGATCACTTATCTAAATCTATAGATTTAGAATATGCTAATACAGTACGGGTGATAACACATGCCCTTGTCTAACCTAATACCACGATTTATATAAGATCCTTTTGCGAGTGCATTGCTTTCTATGTTGATATGAATAACTATGTATGTATTTACATTATTGAGTCTGTATAGTGGTCGTTCCGATATGCTAGTAGTTTGTAGCTTTTAGATAAGAAGGTCTATTTTTAGAATTATTGATTTTGATTGAGTGATAAATGTGTAAGTTGTCAATACTTATACTAATATCACAGCCTACTAATATCCTAACTAATATTAAAAATGCGATAGTGAGTTTGTTTGTTACCTCTTCACGCTTTATCTACTAAACCAATCTTCCTGAAATTTCGCATACACATAGCTGGAAGTACGGAAAAGGACATAGGGTACCTTTCATCCCGGGAAAAAGCACAGTTCCCGTGGGAAATTCACGCGGGCGAAGCCGCGGGCAAAAGCTAGTGGGTTTATAATTATAAAGAGGATGTGTTGTTGTAAGTTTGTTTGTAGGGGGTAATCTAAGAAACGACTGAACCGATTTTAAAAATATTTCACCAATAGAAAGTTACATTATGCCGAAGTGACAGGCTACAATCTATGTATGTACCTCCCGTGCGAAGCCGGGGCGGAGCGCTAGTATAATAAAAGTCAATGACATAATACTCAATGCGGATATTATTGAAGGCCTTCAAAGACTACTGGGCAAAGTAAATAAAGATAGTAACAATTTGAGAATTAACGCGAATAAGACTTTCATAGTCATATGATAAGAATTGTTTTCCTTGAAAAATCTAGGGAACAATGCAAAGGAAAATCCAGTACAGGGAAACTTAACCCAGAAGGAGAAAAACGTCTTGGCTAAATCTAAAAGATTGGTTTCATTTGAATACCTACACGCACGATAGCTCTTTCGTGTAGCAGCTTCAAATGGTCTCTACATTTTCGTTTAGCGGCACTGTAAGATTTTACTAGTAGCCCAGAATACATAATAGTACAAATAGTAAGTAGATTGACATATCGCTACTTATGATAATATATAACAAAAACTTGAGTGACTATAGATAAAACAAATAAAGAATAAAACCACGATAAAAGGAATGTTACAATATAATCCTCGTTTATTTAGATATATAATAGAAGTCATTACAAGGACATTTTTGAAGGACGTTTTAGTACCATCATAAGTAGGTACATATATTTTGTTCTTTGTAAAGTGTTAGCATACCTACATTTATTTTTGTTAACGGACAAGAAATACGAGAATATGTAAATATCATTACCTAGTTTGTTGAGTTTAAGTTTTCCTAATAAAATAAATAAATAGTGCTATATAGTAAGTATTTATAGAACAAAGGTTAAATAGACAGATAAAAATAAATTAATGTTCCTATTACAGTTTTTATTTTAAAATTAAAAAAATGGTTGTCCTGATTATCTGCAGCCGTTAAGTGACATGGCTAAGTATCAATGTTATTTGAGTTTGATTGCCACAGTGCAGCGAAATTTTGCATAAATATTTATTAATATGCCTGATCATTTTAGGGACCAAAATTGATTTGTCTAGATGTTGGTACAGTCAAGAGACGGAATTACAGTCATGCCGCGAAGACCTTACTGCCAAGGCTTAAAGATCATATTGCCTTATCCTAACTAATATTGTAAAAGCAAAAGTGAGTTTGTTTGTTTGTTACCTCTTCACGCTTTATCTACTGAACCAATCTTCCTGAAATCATCACTTTCATCCCGGGAAAAAGCACTCTTTCTGTGGGAAATTCACGCGAGCGAAGCCGCGGGCGAAAGCTAGTACATATATAAAAAATAAAAATATACTGACTGCACTTTTGTCTTTTGACATTACATTCAAATGATATGTCAGTGTCCTATAACTCACGTTAAAAACAGGAAAAAGATACGCAGGGCACTAAAATATTATTGAAATCGGAAATTCGTAACTCAGGTACAATAAAAGCCAGCTAATAGTTAGACCATTTCATTAAACTTTGTTCACATAACACCACTAGCACTAAAACAATGATCAACATTAATATTTAAACCATATCACTGGTTACGTAATCTAATACTCCAAGAGACCACGTCAAAATCCACGTTTCTCGTTCAGTAGGCAAAATATTTCGTCAATTTCATTTTTGAGTCGCTGTAAAACGAGAAACGTTAAAATTGATGAGTCTCTCCTTATTCATAGTAAAAAATGCTCGGCAAACCTATTTCAGTTAAAATATAACGTTCTTTCAATTGTTTCAATATAAATTTTATCTAAAATAGGTATTAGCAATTTTTTTATGAATATTAAATTATACTCCAGCCAATTTGACGGTTATGCTGTAATAAAAAATAGCAAAATTCTACTATTACTATTTATAATGATTTTTAAATATGAGGCAAGGGTAAAAAATAGATTTTCAAAATAACCAAATATACTTGTTCAATTGACCAGAGTATAAAACATGGAAATGTTTTCAAACATTGCAGGAAACACTACAAGCGTACATCAAATGTAGGCCTACAGTGTACATAATATGTATTAATTTAAATGTACAAACACCAACGCCGATTCTACAGAACATAATTAAAATAATTGAGTCGAGTCTCTGTCTACCCCTTGACGATAAAGACGTGATACTATATGTATAAAGGTACCTAATTAAACTAAATTATTTATAGGTAGGTACAAAAAAAGATCGTCAACTTTTTACACAATATGATAAAATTTGGTTGCATCGTAAAACTACAAATATATTATTTTTAATTTGATAAGGTTTAAAACCAATTAGTATATTTTAATGATAGCTATACAGACAAGCAGAATTAAATATGATCAGATCATAGGTCTTTTAAAATAAAATAAAATATAGGTATTCCTAATTATTTTATTATTTGTTGTATATTAATGTACATTGTACGAGTAAAATTAGCATATTGATTTTTGTTATTTCTAATTTTTATTAGCATATATGATCATTTGCTAGGATATAAAATAAAATACAGTCAAATAGAATCGTCGTCCGTGCTATCTAATGATAACTATACCACGACCTCGCAAACAGGGGGCCGATTCTACTTTTAATTACAAACGTAGATGTCAAGATCCAAAGAAATTGATTTTTTGAAAAAATATCACGATTGCTTTGGCTTTTGAGACACAACTGAGGCACGATATAGTACGTTTGTAACTTGTAGAATCAAGGACCAGTTAATGCACTTGAATGAGGCTAACTGGCGCACACGACGCGTGGTGCACTGCGGTAGCGGTCCCTTGTAAATGTTCTGTAACAAGGACATAATATGTGATTTTATTTAATACAGTAGTGACTCATTTAAAATACGAGAATAATACGCTGAAATACCTGTATGACGCCACAGATAATGTTGTATCAGTGGCGTCATTATTGGTCCTCACAAAGACTCGCTAAGTCAACACGTTAAGAGAGTCGCGGTCTGAAAATCGTCCGCAGTGAGCCGATAATGGTGAGTTTAGGCATTTTAATCAATGTGTCTCAGTAATTTTTAAAAAGTGTTTTATTAAAAACTGGCATGTAAATGTTATATAATCTATGATACAAGTAACAAGAACTATTTATGTAATAAGCTAATTATTAAAAAAATAAAAAATACAACTGACAACTCACATAGCTTATATCACTCGGAGGAATGCAAGGAATCTAAAAATACCTCTCACATCAAAATCTGTTAAGCCTTACATACATACATGAACCCTGAAAACATATTATTTATTTAATAGCCGTTTCAATGTCCCAGCACTGGGAAAAGGCCTCTCTCTCCCTCCTCCAAGACTCCCGATCCAAGGCTACATCGCGCCACCCTTTATACTAAATTTGTTCAGTTCATCGCACCAGCGCATCCGTGGTCGACTCGGCCGCCTCCTGCCATTAGGAGGGAGGGAAACATAACACTACTTTTTTGGTGAGTCGTGTAAAAACACACTGCAGATATACAACACATACCCCGGTCACGGTACACCACGCTCACTCGAGACCACATACCTAGTATACAACACATACCCCGGTCACGGAACACCACGCTCACCCGGGACCACATACCTAGTATACAGCACATACCCCGGTCACGGAACACCACGCTCACCTGGGACCACATACCTAGTATACAACACATACCCCGGTCACGGAACACCACGCTCACCCGGGACCACATACCTAGTATACAACACATACCCCGGTCACGGAACACCACGCTCACCTGGGACCACATACCTAGTATACAACACATACCCCGGTCACGGAACACCACGCTCACCCGGGACCACATACCTAGTATACAACATATACCCCGGTCACGGAACACCACGCTCACCTGGGACCACATACCTAGTATACAACACATACCCCGGTCACGGAACACCACGCTCACCTGGGACCACATACCTAGTATACAACACATACCCCGGTCACGGAACACCACGCTCACCCGGGACCACATACCTAGTATACAACATATACCCCGGTCACGGAACACCACGCTCACCTGGGACCACATACCTAGTATACAACACATACCCCGGTCACGGAACACCACGCTCACCTGGGACCACATACCTAGTATACAACACATACCCCGGTCACGGAACACCACGCTCACCCGGGACCACATACCTAGTATACAACACATACCCCGGTCACGGAACACCACGCTCACCTGGGACCACATACCTAGTATACAACACATACCCCGGTCACGGAACACCACGCTCACCCGGGACCACATACCTAGTATACAACACATACCCCGGTCACGGAACACCACGCTCACCTGGGACCACATACCTAGTATACAACACATACCCCGGTCACGGAACACCACGCTCACCCGGGACCACATACCTAGTATACAACACATACCCCGGTCACGGAACACCACGCTCACCTGGGACCACATACCTAGTATACAACACATACCCCGGTCACGGAACACCACGCTCACCTGGGACCACATACCTAGTATACAACACATACCCCGGTCACGGAACACCACGCTCACCTGGGACCACATACCTAGTATACAACACATACCCCGGTCACGGAACACCACGCTCACCCGGGACCACATACCTAGTATACAACATATACCCCGGTCACGGAACACCACGCTCACCTGGGACCACATACCTAGTATACAACACATACCCCGGTCACGGAACACCACGCTCACCCGGGACCACATACCTAGTATACAACATATATCCCGGTCACGGAACACCACGCTCACCTGGGACCACATACCTAGTATACAACACATACCCCGGTCACGGAACACCACGCTCACCTGGGACCACATACCTAGTACAACACATACCCCGGTCACGGAACACCACGCTCACCCGGGACCACATACCTAGTATACAACACATACCCCGGTCACGGAACACCACGCTCACCCGGGACCACATACCTAGTATACAACACATACCCCGGTCACGGAACACCACGCTCACCTGGGACCACATACCTAGTATACAACACATACCCCGGTCACGGAACACCACGCTCACCCGGGACCACATACCTAGTATACAACATATACCCCGGTCACGGAACACCACGCTCACCTGGGACCACATACCTAGTATACAACACATACCCCGGTCACGGAACACCACGCTCACCTGGGACCACATACCTAGTATACAACACATACCCCGGTCACGGAACACCACGCTCACCTGGGACCACATACCTAGTATACAACACATACCCCGGTCACGGAACACCACGCTCACCTGGGACCACATACCTAGTATACAACACATACCCCGGTCACGGAACACCACGCTCACCTGGGACCACATACCTAGTATACAACACATACCCCGGTCACGGAACACCACGCTCACCTGGGACCACATACCTAGTATACAACACATACCCCGGTCCCAGTCACGCGAGGTAGGCCCGCACCAGCGCGCGCACGCAGCAGCGACACAGCGGACAGGCCGCCAGCGCCGCGCCGCACCGCGCGCACGACACCAGGTGCCCGCACGGCAGGAACACCACGCTCACCTGGAAACACATACCTATTATATATACCTAATATTACTACCTATTATATATTACCACCTATTATATATACCTAATAATACTACCTATTATATATTACCACCTATTATATATACCTAATATTACTACCTACTTTGCATAATTTCATCTATATAAAATTCGATTGGGATTTGATGAAGAACCGAAGATTTGCCTCGGGGCTCGCCCTTCGGCCTCACCTGGACGCAGCTCGGCCTACGCAGCGCTATACGCTACCTACGGCCTCGCATTCCGATTCATCAAAGTGGCCGTTGTGAATGTCATCAAATAGGTACAAACTGAATGTTTATAGGTACCTCTCTCAGGCTCTCTCTCTCTCTCTCTCTCTCAGCCAGAAGACGTCCACTGCTGGACAAAGGTAGGTAGGTACCTATGTAGAAGTATTTGATGTCATGGAAAAATTAATTAGTCGTGACGAACTGGTCACCCGGCAAGTCGACAAAAATGTTTGGAAACAGAATATTGATTTTGAAGTTTGTCAGAGAGTTGTGAATATTTTACTTACTTCACTATCCATACACACTTTACACAGCCTTGCTTCTTTCAGTTGTCTGTTCTCTTCTTCTAACGACAACTGTTTCTTTTCTACTACAGGACTTGTAGAATTCTCCTTATCACTATCTGTTTTTATCACTTTAATATCACTGGTGGCCGTTTGATTCAAACTTGAAGCTTCCACAGGTTGGCTCGAAGTTTGACCTGAAGGTTGGGCCAAGGGTTGGCTCAAAGGTTGGCCCGAAGATTGGCTAGAAGTTTGTTCCGATGGTTGGCTCGTACGGTCCAAACTTTGAGTTGGTTGGGTTGGTTGGCTAGCTTGGCTCGGAAGTTGAGTTGGAGCTTGCCTAGCGTTGACTGGCGATACAGAACGCGTAGGACTTGTAGAAGACACTCGACTATCTGGTCTGTCGTCCCATTGTGTTGGTATGATACTAAAAAAAAAATTAATTTGGTAAGTTAGGTTGATGTTTATGGGTCCATTTTTCAACGGCTAGATAAATTGCAAATATTTGTTATTTATTTAAAAACTTTATTTACCAATAGTAATTATAAAAGGCGGGCTGAATGCTAAAGCATACATATGCCACTTATTAAACCACAATTTTCACTGCCGTGGAAAATATTTACGGTCGAAAAGAAAGGTCCGTTTCGGTACCTTCAACTAACGAATAATTATTAAAAAATAAAAAACACGACCGATAACTCACATAGCCTATGTCACTCGGAGGAATGCAAAGTATCTTAAAATACCTCTTACATCAAAATCTATTCAGCCGTTTTGGATCTATGGTAGAATAAAGAAAGTTAGATACATACATGAACCCTGAAAGCGTAACACTTCTTTTATGGTCAGTCGTGTAAAAAGAAAAATAGTTTACCCAGAAATAGGTGCGAAGTCTCGTAGAGTCTCAGCCAGAATGTCCCTCGCGAACCTCTGGCTCTGAGGAGTGACGCTCCAGGCCTCTTCGTTCAGTTGCTCGTCAAGCACTGCGTCGATCAGCGCCTCCGACGAACTGAAAGGCAAACCTGAAAACATAATCGATAGTCTATGGTCTAGTCACCATGCCAGCTGTTATACCAGAGGTCTCTGGTTCGATCCCTGATCAGGTTAAGATTCAAAATGACCTTTTTCGACTGACCTGGGTCTTGGATGTTTATCTATACATATATGTATCCTAATCGTAATCCTAACTGATATTATAAATGCGAAAGTGAGTTTGTTTGTTACCTCTTCACGTTATAGCTACTGAACAAATCTTCCTGGAATTTCGCGTACACATAGTAAGAAGTACTGAGAAGGACATAGGGTACCTTTCATCCCGGGAAACAGCACTGTTCCGGTGGGAAATTCACGCGGGCGAAGCCGCGGGCAAAAGCTAGTTTGTAATAAAATATAGTATCGTTGAGTTATTATACCACAACACAAGCCTCGAACTTACTTTGGGGCTAACTCAATCTGCGTGATTTGTCCTTATATATTTATTTATTACTACTAGCTGTTACCCGCGGCTTCGCCCGCGGCTAAAAAGGATTAATCATTATCCCGCCCCTGTGAAACTGTTGCTTGAGCGCGAGTTAGCACTTTATTAACGATGGAGCGAGTTGTCTCATATCCCATACACCATATACTACCTATGTCTGGCGAAATAAATAAATAATTGATTAATTGATTGAAAAATAGGTGAAATAGCAAATAGGCAAAATTACAAATTCATAGGCAAATACCGTTTATACACTCGCATATATATGTAAGCATAAAATTTAGTAAGGCTGCTTGCTAGTTACCGGTGGCGCGCAGTCGCCTGGCGAGCGCCCTGCGCACGCGCGCGGCGTCCAGTCCCGCGCCCAGCGCCGCCGCCGCCGCGCTGCTCTCCATGCATTCCTCCACCTATATACCGTCAAAATAGGCTAGATGGCGAGCAGTAGCGGATTTAAGGGGGGGACGGGGGCACGTGCCCCCCAGACTTATTTTGTGTACAGTCGGGGGCAGATAGCACTGACACTGAATCCTATGTCAGGGGGGTCAGGTTTATCTGCAGCTGACTGTACCTACTTTGGACGGAGATTCCATAACAGTACACATCAAATTAAGATCAGAGTTGTTAAAATAACTTTTTAGTGCAACTTTTCTGTAATAGTTTCTGACAAGTTGATTTCTAACAGTTATTGATTTTTGCCCATCTGGTAAAAAAAATCATCCGCCATCATTAAAAGAGCGGCAAACTTACCCTTTTTACACGACTGATTTTATCAAGTCGTCTCCCCCCAGCTACCTAGACCGCCACTACCTTAATTGTGCCCTCTCTCAACAAAAAATCCTGGATTCGCCCTTAATGGCGAATCATATCAAGTTCTTTTTACACGACTGACCAAAAAAGGAGTGATATGTTTTCAGGGTTCGTGTATGTTTTTATATAAGTTTCTTTATTCCACCATAAGTCCTGAACGGCTTAACAGATATTGATGTGAGAGGTATTTTTAGATTCCTTGCATTCCTCTGAGTGACATAATCTATGTGAGTTGTCAGTCGTGTTTTTATTTTCTAGTAGTTAGCTTGTTTCATAACAAAACAATCAATCATGTTACGAACTGACTGACAGACAACAAACTACTGGGCGTAGGAAGCTGAAATTTGGCATGTAGGTTCTTTAGGGAGCAGTGGCGTAGGGTGAATAAAAATAAAGGTAAAGCCGGGTCATATATATCTTAATTTGTAACGTGTAAAAAAACATGCAATAAATTACATACCATAAATTAAGTGTGAAGGTAGACTACAACCTCTTTGTAATAATGACGCAATTTCTCACCTAACAGCCTACGTGACGACAAGAATCAAACAAACACTAAACAATATAGGTAATATACCACAATAAAGCTAATCACTTATCACAATTATAAATTAGGATACAAATGCGCGCGAAACGATGGCAAGGTAGGGTGACTGACCTGACAGAGGCAATCGGCAGCGCGAATAAATTGCTCTGATTGGACGAAAACTTTTGGTAAGCTATCTGAGATCGGCTTAAAATCGCTGACATATCGACGTGTGGTTGTATGTAGTAGTAATGTGTATGTGTGCGTGAATTGCATACATTTTAATAATTCGAATTCCCAATATTATGAGCGGGTTCCCCAGCCGCGATACCGCGGCATGCGTCCTACGATAGTGAAATCGTGTATGTGTGCGTTTGCGCGGTTTCAAATACATTGCGTATTTTGTGTCCAGCATATTGAAGAATATATTTTCAAAGCGCGCAATGTAATTATGTGCGCTTAATTAATCACGCGCTCATATAAAATTACCTTAATGTGTAATGCCGGCGATCCTCGGCTTATAGTAAGACAGTGTCATATAGGTATAGATTTTTGTGCAAGAGTAAAAATAATATTTGTACATATATTTGAATCTGCTAAGGAAGCCGGTAGGAATCGTGTTCTAAGGAGGCTTCGCCACTGTTAGGGAGTATAGGGGAGCACTAAGAGGATTTTTTCTAAATTCCCACGGGAACAAAGTCCTATGCCCATGCTAGTTATTTATCTGGGACTGAAATGCATTGCTGCCGTCGTAGCGGCAAACGATGATATTCCCTAAATAAAATAAAATTAAAAACTCCAATTGCAGATATTTGTTATTGTTGCTAAGCCTTGTTTATTTTGACCTGTAACAGGCTGTATAACTGATTCTATCAGGCATATTTTAAGTGAGGTTGACCTTATGCGTCAAGGTAAAGTTTGTAGATGACTTTGTTACTTATTCGTCGACATAATAGTATATCACCATATTTGACTACATTTATCTTATACTAGCTGTTGTCCGCGGCTTCGCCCGCGTGGATTATGCTTAGACAAAGAATATTTTTAAAATTTAATTACATTAGCGGTGGTGACCGAGTGGTTAGGATGCCCGCCTGTGGTCCCGGTTTCGAATCCTGCCCCGTGCTACATGAGTTTGTATACCAATCTGACTCATGTATGGTAGTTTTCATCGATCACCACTTACTTCCAGTGAAGGAAAACACCGTGAGAAAACCTGAACTCTATAGTTGATTATCAACAGCTAGTGTGTGAAATGGCAAACCACTCCATTAACATTGCCAAGATGTGTGTGTTTCATTCGACATAATGACCACGACCCTCAGTTTTGTGGAATACGACTAAAGGAGGAGGAAGCACAAAAGTGTGTGTAAGTTTAACTCATAATCATCATATTTGAGCGGATTTACAACTATTTTTTACACAACCATAGTGACAAGTAATTTGACGACGCGTAGCGCCGTCTATGAATGTATTATCGTATACCTACTTATCTGTTTTTTTTAACTTAAATATCTAGTTTTTACGATTTATAAGATAACGATTATTTCATTTGTATGAAAGACAGACAAATATTTTTTTGTAGGTAAACATACAACTATGAAATTTAAGTGAAATAAATAATTTATCTAATTGACAGAAGATTAGAAGGCGGTGGGGGGAGACTTCTGCCCAACAGTGGGACAATAAAGGTCGACTAAAAAAATAAATAAAAAACAAACAAAACTAATTCACCCCGACTGGGAATCGAACCCATGCCTTTCAGATCCCAGCTTGATTTTACGACTGAGCTACGTAGCTCTTTGCTCTAGGGACGAAATCTTTTAATCTTTTTCGAAACATTAAAGATTAATTTAAATGAAACCCCTAATCATTTCTGGGTTAAAACTCACCCTATATGTTACTATGTACTTTCTTTAACCCTGCAAAAAAATCCATACTAAATCGGATAAGCCGTTTCGAAGATGTAAGTTTATTTTAGGGTTTTTCAATTTTCACGACAGAACCCTAAATATTACCAGGATAAAAACTTCCATAATTATATACAATAAATAAAATAAAAATTACAATAAGCCTTTATTGCTGTAGTTTACAATAATAATATATTTATGGAAATGTTAGGTTTATTTAAAACAACTTGTCCTTCGACATAGACCTCCTCTAGGATCTTCTACTTATCTCTGTCCTTTGCAACTCTAGTCCATTCTTTACCAGCTACACGTTTTAGATCATCTTCCCAGCGTTTCGTCTGTCCTCCTTGGCTTCTTTTCCCACTCCTAGGGTACCACTCAGTAATATGTTTAGTCCATTTCTCTATCTTTTCTCTTAACATATGTCCTGTCCATCTCCATTTCAGTGTCCTACAAACTCTTTTAGCTTCTTTAAATTTAGTTGTTTTCTTTATTTTGACTAATCTTACTTTATCTCCTCTCCTTGCATTAATTACGCTTCTTTCTATTCCGTTTTGGCATACATTTATTTTGTTTATTTGTTGTTCTGTTAGTGCCCATGTTTGACAACCGTAGGTTAAGCAAGGTAAAATGCACATGTTATATACTTTTCTTTTATCCTTTATAGGCATATCCTTATTTTTCATAACTTCACTAAGTGACCAGAACCTTTTTCAAGTATTAGCTATTCTTCTTTCAATTTCTTTATTAGCTGACCCTAGTAATTATATTCTTGTACAAATTCTATTTGTTCTGAGTTAACAGTGAGTGATGTTATAGGATTGTGAACTATTAGTCATAGCTTTTTCATTGTAAGTCCTGCTTTTGCGCTTTCATCTGATAGTTGTTGTAACATTATCTCTAGTTTCTTGGGACACTCAGAAAACAATATTAGATCATCTGCAAAGCTTAGTTTGTCACCGTTGATATTTAGTCCATTCTGGTCCCATTGCAGGTTTCTGAATATCATCTCTAGTTCTGCTGAAAACAGTTTTGGTGAAATATGGTCCCCTTGTCTAACGCCTCTCTTTATTGGGAACTCTTCTCCTGTAGTTTCTAGATGGCTTGGGCAGTACTTTTTGAGTATATATTCCTAAGTATCCGTAAATATTTTCCTTGTATTGCCTGTCTTTCTAGTACTTCCCAGATGTACTCGTGCTCTAAGGAGTCAAAGGCTTTATTATAGTCAACAAATCCAAGGTAATATGTTTTGTTGTACTTTTTGTATTTTTGGAGAACTTGTCTTAAAACATGAATGTGGTCTACCGTGGAGTATTTACTGCGAAAACTAGCCTGCTCCTTTGGTTGATTCTCATCAAAAATTTGAGTAATTCGATATAAAATTATTTTTGAGAAAACTTTCTAAATGTTGGACATTAAACTGATGGGTCGGAAGTTCCCTATTTCTCCTTTATCTCCCTTTTTATGCAGCAATATTATTATGGATCTAGTCCAGTCTGCGGGTATGGCGTCAGTCTCCAATATCTCATTGAATTAACTCGTTAAAATTGGAGCGATCGCCAAGACGGTACATTCTAAGAGTTCATTCGTTATCTGATCTGCCCCAGGTAACTTGTCTTTCTTTTGTGTGTCGATGGCCCTTATTGTCTCCTCTACTAGTATATTGGGAATTGATTCAGAGTCTGTTATACTTCTTGGGACTAGATTTGGGTTCTTGCTTTCATAGAGATTTCGATAGTAGTCAGTTGCTATCTTCAATATATCTGGCCTTTTATGTGTATAATTGTTGAATTTAGTTTTTACTTTTACCATCCAATCTTTTTTCGTATTTAATTATTTAATAGCCTTTTTAATTCCACCTGTTTTTTCTATGTATTTCTTAATTCGTATTTTGTCTTTTAACTTTCATGTCTTTCCCAATATGTGCGTTTATCTTTTTACTAAGCTCAGATATTTTAGTGCGGTTATTCCTCTTTTCTTTACGGCGTAATAGTTCTTTTCTTTCTTGCAATAGCTGAAATGTTTCATCCGAAATTATACTCTTTCTGTCTAAATTTGCTTTCTTTGTTTCTGTTTTCAGTATGTTGACAAATCTAACGTATTTTTCCTGAACTGATAATATTTTCTCATTTTCTTTTCCTAATAATTCCTGTAACTTATAAATGAGTTTATTACTGTTACCAGTACATAGAATAGCTGAATTATTATGTTGATATCTTCTATTTGTTTTAACTAGTGTGCCTGTTAGTTTAGCGCGAACCATTCTATGATCTGTATAGAAATTAAGATCTTAATTATTGATACATCATGGATAATTTTAGCATTTTTACACATAATGAAATCTATTTCGTCTTTATGAAGCACATTTGGGGTGATCTATGTTTTTCTGTTTGATTCCTTTTTCTTATAAACACTGTTAAGGATCCTTAGTTTATTTTCAAGAGCGAAGTTAACTAATCTTGAACCATTCTTGCTTCTTACACCTCGTCCATATTTACCCACAGTACATTTTTCTCCGCTGTTGTTACACATTTCTCCATTAAGTCTTCCATAACTATAACATTTCAGTATTCTGCATATTTGATTTTAGATCTTCATAAAATTACTCAATTTTGGCAACTTCTACTTTTGTCTTAGACTCCGTTGGCGAGTAAGCTTGTATGATAGTCCATTTTTCTTCTTTGTTTATGGGTAGCGTTATGTTCAAGACTGTAATTCTCTCTGATACACCTTTTATTTCTTCTTTTCTGTGTGCAAGATTCTTTTTAATTATAAAAACAACCCCATACTGTCCTTTTGTCTCACCCTTATAGGATAAGAAATAATCTCCATAGTCCACTATCTCTTCGCCGTATCGTCGCATTTCACTTATTCCTATTATATCCCACTTAATTTCAGCTATTGCTTGTTCAAATTCATGACGCTTCTCTGTAGTTCGTAGTGATCTAGCATTAAAAGTAGCTATGTATAAATCAGATTTATTTGTCCTTAGAGGGTCTTGGTAATTTTCCCCCACGATGACCAGTCGGCTTCTATCTGATTCTATCTTTTTCTCTAAGTTATTTATTTTATTATAATATTGAAATTGTGTTTTATTTTTTTTAAATAGGTTTTAAGTTTTCATCCATTTTTTCCATTATGGTGTTAGTTAATACTTCTGTTTGATTTTGCATTTCGATTTTTATTTTATCGAATAAAAGTTGAAATTGTTCTTCCATCTGAAAGTGTAGGTAACTGAACGGATTTCTTAGATGGTAAATTTACTTTGGTGTATAATAATCATGATATATAATAAATAGTAAATCTGTAACTTCCTTAACCCTCCAGTGAAAGTCCCATCAAAATCGGATCAGCCGTTTCGAAGATAACCCTGGACATAGACAAACAGACAGACAGACAAAAAATAAAAAAAAATGATTTGTTATTGGAAACGGATTAATAACGATATGCAATTTAAAATTTGCATTTTTTTTTTAATTACAGACAGACACTCCAATTTTATTTATTTGTGTTGATTGTGTTGATGTATGCTGTTATAGGTACTTATATTAAAATGGATTATTTCATGCCTCCGGTATCGTTAGAATTGGCCATATAAATTTGTAGTCATGCTAAAATAAAATTAAGAAACTTCAAACTAAAATGCTGCTTAGTATTCGTCGAACGCTGTCCATGTATGTTTTTTGGCAAGAAGCTCTATTATTTATAGATGACAAAGAGCTCTATTATTTATAGACATTTAATAGTTTTGCCAATTTTATATATAGATGCTATAAAACAATATTTTTATATGTTAATCACATACCTGACTTTCTGTAATAGGAAAATTAACACCAGCATTTCTTCTTCTAGAACTAAGGCCGCTGTCAGCTGAGAACTGAAAAAAAGTATAAAAAAAATAGTGAAGAAAGTGACCAAAAGAAGTTTAACTAAATAACTAAAAGTTTGTAAAATTCTACGATTATTGGTAGAGGTATCAGTCAGTATGGTGTTGATAAGTTGATAGATATAACGCGGTTAGTAAATTATACCACTGTTGAAGCAGTGGTGGCCAAGTGGTAATGACACCCGCCTGTGGTCAGATAGGACCCGGTTTCAAATCCTACCTGTGTCACACGAGTTTGTAGATCAATCTGATTCTTGTATGGTTTTCTCATAGACCATCACCTGCTTCCGCGGTAGACGTAAAAGTCATGTCAGATGCCTTGAATAAAATCTGACACTAGTGTTAGTAATAACACACTCGATAAGAAAGAAAAGACCACTGTTTATTTATAGTAGACAAGCTGCGCCCCAAAGCTTTACTCCCGTGCGAATTTCGGGATAAAAAGCACCCTGTGTGATACAAATACCAAATTTCATCAAAATCTAAATAGTAGATTTTGCGTGATTTAAAACAAAACTTCTCATTTCAGTTGGTCAGGGAGAAATTCAAAATTGTAAAAGAATCGACACGCAAAGAAGTAGAAAATAGGAAGAGACTACTTTCTACTATTCTACTTCTTTACACTTACATATAGTATGTGATGTGAGTGGACCGATGCATGGTTGCTACTATACAAAATGGCTTTATAAAAACTTTAGTTCTGCTTCTGAAACATCAATCTGTCAAAAAATTTCTTTTACTCAAAAATGCATGTAATGTGGTCATTATTTTGATAACTTTGTTTGAGCAAAGTCGACCTTGCCGTTCTGTTTTCAAATAGGCCGGCAAAACATTGCCGGCCGCTATTTTGACATTTCAACATTTTAAAAATCGAATGCAAAAAGATTTTGTAACAGCTGTTTGTATTTTATAGAGATAGCATAGAGAGAGGTACAAAAAGATTTTATTCCATATTTGGCTGTATAGTTCCAACTACCATTGCTTAAAAAAAACAAAGAAGTAACAAAAGCGCGGTTCAGCGAAAATTTTGTTTTTATTTAGTGACTTTTTGGCTAAAAATGAGCTCTCAAAGCGAAAATTCTTCCGATTCATTGTGTTTAACACCGCCAGACATTAAAGATGAAGCTAAATTAGTGGTTGAAAATTGGATACCGCGAAACTCAAAGGGAAAATATAAGCTTGCATATGAAAAATTTGTGCATCAATCCGGAAAAGTCGGTGTTGAATTTTAGTAACTGTACTTTTCATAATTGTCATTTTAATTAAATTTCTAGTAGATTACTTGCTGTTTTTATTTTGATTTGGTACTTGCATTTTTGAGTAAAGCACTATACAAGCCTTGGCCCCACAATGACTGCTTCGCTGGTCACGCAATGATTGCCTCGAGCTAGCCTAGCTACGCTCTAGGCCTTCCAGCTTGGCCATCGTAGCAGCCCTTGCTGTCCTCGCAGTGTCGGCCTCGACCTCCGGTCTCGGCCGACATCTCAGCTCGTCCATCAAGTGCTGCACGCTGACCGCGCTGTGTCGGCCTGGAGCTGCGCTACGCTGTGCTCTCGGCCATCATCAGCGCGACCAGCAAAGTAGTCATTATAGGCCGCGGCAGTAATGTACTATTTATTTATCGTGTTCTCACCGTCCGCTGCACGGAGGACCTGTTCCTGCAGGTATCCACGAACTCCTGTCCCTTGATGAGCAGCACGTAGCCGCAGTGCGGGAACCAGTGGCCGTGCTCCGACCACGGCGCGTCGCCCGCCTCCCACATGCCAAGCCCGCCGTCGCAGTAGAAACAACGCACCTGACAATTATAGGGAACAATCAATATATTTAAAACTAGCTGCGCCCCGGGACTTCGCTCCCTTAAGAATTTCGGGTAAAAAAGTACCCTATGTGCCATTCCCGGTATTTTTCTACTCGTGTACCAAATTTCATCACAATCAGTCCAGTGGATTTGCGTGATTGACTAACAAACATTCTCACAAACTCACACACATCCAAACTTTCGCATTTATAATATTAGTAGGATTCTTCAGTTACTGACTGAGCGACTGACAGACAACACACACCCAAAACTACTGAGCGTAGGAAGCTGAAATTTAGCTTGTAGGTTCCTGCGAGGTGTACGCGGTCGCCTCGTTTAAATCCGCAGTGATCTCTACATCGAAGTGCGGGGTGAGGTGCGGTATTTGAAACGGGTGCGGGGCGGTGAGTAACCGTTCTGCCCAACTGCCCTTCCTCCTGTACCTTGGAGGAGGCCTGAGTGAGGCCAACGATAGATGGCGGTGGAAGTGGCCAAATACTAGTAAAAAAATTTAATTTTTGTCATATAGACTTGAGATGATAATGAGCAACAGTTTCGTACGTTAGTAACTATTAAGGCCTATTTACACAGTTCAAGTTTCTTGCTTTTTGCATACATTTAAATTGAAGTCTCATCATCTAAACAGTTACTTGCAATTATGGATAGCCAATAGTTGCACTGCAATTATTGCATGCAATTATTGCTCTTGTCTGTACAAGAAACTTGCACAGTCTAAATAGGCATTTAATTTATTCTGTGCTATCATGAAGAAGTGCGATGATAGACGACATTACGGAAGTGGCTGGAGAAACTTGAACTAGGAAAGCAGGAGACGTGGAAAACGTTGAAGGAGGTCAATGGACAAATGGACAAGAAATAACAGATAGAAAATTAAAGTGTTTTTGATTTGTTGTAAAGTTTGAAAGTTCGAATAAAGGCTACTATTACTATCATGAAGAAGTGCTATTTCGGGTATCAAACTTGAGTGGTCACCTGGTCGCCAGTGCCGGTGTAGAAGAAGCCGGCCTCCGCCAGTGTTGCAGGCGCCTGCGTGCGGTCGGCGGGCCAGCCGCCGTACGAGGCGAGGCGCGCGGCCAGCGACGCGTGCGCAGGATGCCGCACCCCGCCCCCCACCACGCCCAGCTCCTGGTTTCAAACTTGCACCGTCTAAATGGGCCTTAAGGTAGAAACTTGAGTGGTCACCTGGTCGCCAGTGCCGGTGTAGAAGAAGCCGGCCTCCGCCAGTGCCGCGGGCGCCTGCGTGCGGTCGGCGGGCCAGCCGCCGTACGAGGCGAGGCGCGCGGCCAGCGACGCGTGCGCAGGATGCCGCGCGCCGCCCCCCACCACGCCCAGTGCGCGCCACGTGCCGCCAGACTCTAGCAGCCGCGCATTATGCTCTGCGCCGGTCCTGGGATTATCAAAATCAAAACATATAAGTAATAAAAATGTAACTGATCCGTGTCTGTAACATTGGAGATATTTAAGAAAAAAAACTATGAGGGTCCTCATGGGGCCAAAATAAGCAAAAACCATTTTTTTTTTAGAATTTTTGTTTGTCTGTCTGTCTGTCAAATTTGATGCGGTTTTTACTGTTATATTGTAGAAGGTCTAACTTAAAATCTGCCGTAGGTTTCATTCTAAACGACGCGTCGTTTCGTCGTCGCTCGAGATTCCACACCCACGGGAGCCTGCGCGCCGGCGGGGAGAGGCGCACCGAGTAGGAAAAACACGTATGACGTCACTTGGGTAATCGGTGTTCGGTAACTGGTCGGCATATTTCGTTACTATGAATTTTCAATTTGAAATAACTAGGTAATTAAATCGAAAATAAAAAAATATAAAAACAGTTTGTTATAAAACTTGAATAATTATGATCTTAATTTGATTAAAACTAACGTGAGAAATATTCATTATGATTTTGATACGGATACTCACGCGTCTTGTTAGCCGGATTTGCCGACTAGTTTCGACTTCATACGGAAGTCATTTTCAAGGCGAGTAAGGACCGTCTTTACTTTGTCACGTCGAAAAGACGGTCCTTACTCGCCTTGAAAATGACTTCCGTATGAAGTCGAAACTAGTCGGCAAATCCGGCTAACAAGACGCGTGAGTATCCGTATCAAAATCATAATTATGATCTTTCCATTTATTCAAAAATATGTTAAAAAATTACACCTTATCAAATAACCTATTTGGAGACGTCATTATGATTTTTAATACAGATACGCATCTAATAGATAGTCTTTTAGATAGTGCGATAGTTGGCGGTTCCGGCTAACAAGACGCGTGAGTATCCGTATTAAAAATCATTTATGAGTATTTCTCACGTTCGTTTTAAACAAATTATTTAAAGAGCACCAGACGGATAATCGGTCCTTGTACTGGGACCATTTCACCCAGTTCCCCGAGACCCGTTTAAGGTTCTGTCTACCCACCACCCACTAAATCTACCTGTTACTTTTTAATAACTGCCCTATTGTAATGTCGCTCAGATCATTTAGGGATAGGGTGTCTGAGCCCATTACTTCTCTCCTGGCTGCAAACAGCTCATTATTAACCAGAAGACTGTTTGCTTACATAAAAACAAACATCAATGACTTTTCAGAAAGTAGCATTAAAAATAATAGTAAGTCACCGTCACCAGCAGTTCAACTTGATAATTCTGCAAATTGACATTAGTTTAGATTTTCATTTGACAAAAAAGGTAAAAAGAAAACCTACGACTGAGACTGATTATCAGTGGTGTCTGGAGGCGTCTGTATCGGCGTGGTCTCTGGGGTGGGAGAGGCCGGTGGAGACAAGTGGTTGGTACGGCGCGCCGCTTCCAGAGTGGCTGCATGTTCGCATCTTGGGAAGTACCTAAAAATATAAAAAATAAAAACCTATTATTCCATTTTTATATCTACCTACAGCACATTTGTAAAGCCATTCCGCAATAAAAATCAGTTTAATGGTTATTTCATGACAAATAGTGATTATAGTATTACATGAAGACAAAAGATAAGAAACATTAATTTCTTATTTTTTCTCTTTCTAAACCTTTTTTACCATTTCTTTGTGCTTCTTCTTATAAATGATAATAAGTATATTCTCATCTATGAGGAAGGCCAGTGCCCCAATAGTGGAGACCTTAATGGGGCCCCAGTGACCCCAATCATCATTGTAGCCCCCAGAATGTATACAATGATGAATAAAGTATTTTTCCCATAAGCAATAAACTTACATCCTGTGCACCTCAAGGGGCGTACCGAGGGAGCCAAACCGTCTAAAAGGGGCTAGCTCCCCTCCACACCAAGCGCAGCGTAGTCTGCCTTCCCCAGCATGGTAAAAGCCAGCACTAACCAGTGCTTCTCGAGAAACTGATGAGTCCTGAACAAAGAAGAATTTTAAGTAGAAAACTACATACAAATATGCATGGTTAGCATAAAATGATAAGAGAACGGAAAATTGTGCAGTTGCTTTTTTATTGCTTGTTCCTAAAAATTAGACACCTACTTATAAATTAATTACAACCCTATCTAGTGCAAAAAGTTAAGAATAAGTTTAACTCATTCTAATATTGACTTATTTGCACCCAGGCATATAGTTCAACAAGGTCAAATATCATATCAGATGGTGTTAATTAAAGGTCAAATAACATGCATGGCCTTAACATAACAATTGTAAGTTATTTTAGCTAGAAAAAGAAACTGAGTAACTTTGGAGAAAGTTACAAAAATAAGGGTCATATACTGATATATTTATACAATTTACTAAGAAATACCAATTTATTATCTTCTACTATGTGATTTGTTCTTTTTACGCAATAAATGCAAAACTACTTATTTTTTAAAATAAAACAAACAATATTGAAGTCACATGCTTGGCAAGTTAAATATTTACTATTGATAAGCATTATCACTGTTTATTACTTTTAAAATATTAATAATGAATAAGGCTAAATATAGATTTACTAAAATATAGAAGCAATAGGTAAGTATCTCTTACATTCCAATTGATAAATGACAACAGCCGCAATGGATCACTTTTATACACTTCATCTTCTTCAGTCAATCCATAGTCGTGAGATTCTACATGATCGTTTTGCTCCTCAGCAGTCCAAGAAGTAGAGGAGTCAATGGTTGAAGGGCATTCAGACCCCAACACTAGAGGCACGTTTCCTGACTGGCGAGGGTTCACAACGAACTCGCAGTTCGGCTCCATGTGACGATGGCGCCACATTACTTGGTCACCATAGTTCCACTGAGATATTTTACCGCCACAACTGAAGCACTGCACCTCAGTACCTTCACCAGTATAATAAAATCCTGCCTTAGCTATTCTTATGGGATCTACAGGGGCTGATGCAGGCCAACTCGAAAACGTATTAAGCCTATTTGTCTCATAATTCATTTTTTATAGAACACTACACAATGTGACACTGGAATGTAAAACAAAGTAATACCTATACAATAGTTCATCAATTAATAAAAAGAAAAGGACTGAATTTTATTTTAGAATATGTTTGTTATATTCAAAAGGAATGGAAGGGAAAATTATAACAAAATTCTAGGCAAGATTATATCTACGCTAGGGATTCCCAAATTAATTCTGAAAAATCCTGCCCTGACAGTCGACTTCAGTCGAGTGACAAACTGACGTTTGATTTGACATTGCATTTGACGCAAAGTCTTACGTAAAAAAGAATCTTAGACTATAGAAAAATATAGACTCGGCCTAACAAGCTTTAGCAAACAGTAGAAATGCGGCCGGTCGCCATGTTTTGTTTCTGTCAAAACCCTTGGTCAAAACAAGTACGTAAGTTGTCATTGCGATTTGTTTGTTTCCGAGTTTTGAAGAAAATTTTGTGTTGTTAGGCGAATTTTTGTGCTTGTTTATAGTGTTCGAAACTGCAAAATACTAAATTCATTATGGTTAGGTGCACTGTGTTAGTGTCGCATGAAAACCAGCGAAAAACATCCTAATATAACATTGCACAGGTTAGTACAAGATATATAAAATACATTATGGATAGATTTATAATATTTTTGTGGCGATCCGTGGCATTCCCACGGGACCTAACGGCACCTAAGCTTTGCGAAGGCATCGTAAAGCAATTAACAAAATGCACAATGCCTTCGCAACAAAGGACTGACAACTTATACAACTTATTTACAACCGGCAACTTACTTTATGATTATTGCCGAACGGAATTCCAAATAATTTGTACAACCATTTTTTATGATAATGTTCCGTTACAACTGTTAACGTTTAACTTAAAACATTTATTAAAGGACAGTCTGATTTTACTCACTAAACAGTGAACACGCGTTTCATTTACCAGCCCTTCTGGTATAAACCTACCAAGTACCCATCCAAATCAAGTAGATACAGTGCTTGGGTAAATTAAGTTAATGGTGACCCTTATATAACTCACCATATGTGAGTCAGATTAGCCACATATCCATAAATACTACAAATAGTAAAATCTAAAATATAAAGTGGTAAAGATACATAAAAATATAATATGGTAAATTTTAAAAGATTTAGCTATTTGTGAGAAAGTTTACAAAGATTAACTAGCTTTTTTTATAATCATTTACTGTAGACATGTGTAGCTCGCGAAAGAAAGATAAGAAAGATATATTTCCTTCCAAAGAGTGATTATATCTTTATATCACTTGTGTTTCAATTATATCTTTTCAATAATTTATATCAGTGAGATGTGAACGATTCGGAAGATTAGTGAGCTATTGAGCGACACGTGAGCTAGTGAGCTAAAAGACAAGTGAGCTAGATTGTCACAACCGAGCCGAATATGGAGTGATAAGAAGAGAGAGCTACATCGTTCTCGGTCGTTTATCGGCGCGAGCGAAGTGTGCGGTGTGAGCACAGACAACTTTAAGCCGTTGCGCCATTAGAATAGAGTTTAATTTCGTTACCGCGGGTGCGTAAACATTATAATACGGTGAAATTAAATGCTCATAGGTACTGTTTTGTTTGTTTTTTGCATTTTGACTTTCATGTTAAATTATGATTATCTATAAAAGTCTATGTAAATTTGATTATATTGAAAAAATCACAAAAATGTTGAAAACCAAAAAAAAAACGCGTAATATGCTCACAAAGTAACTTAATAACTCCCAATTCTTTCGGCTCTATTTAAGATATGAATCGAGTTATATGATGATATAGTTACAAATAAATGATTTATTCACTCATTTGTTTCACCGCTCACCTAGTGCGCTAAATGATAAAGATATAAATGAGTGATATGAATCTTTGAGATGAAAAGATATATATATCTCTTTTCTTTTGAAAGATATATAATGCGCACCTCTAATTTACTGTTAAAAGTGTTTTTTTTAAGACAATCATTCGTCACCTTATTGTAAATAGTGATGTGGTTCGTCATCCTCAAACAAATATCACAACATATAGATAGATGAATGAATTGTGATTTATTTTATTCTATTGAGATTTATGTTATAATATTTATTATAAGGTATACCTATAGTCGGTTTCGTTTTTATGATTTTAGATTGCCAACATGTAAAGAAAGAAAAGAACAGTGGCTGGATACAATTGGAATCGAAAATTTGGATGTTACAACCAAACATATTTATATTTGGTCCCTGCATTTTGAAAAGAAATGTTTCAATCGAACTTTAAATGTAACAAGACTGCACGACGACGATGCTTTGCCTTCGAGTGAGTTGTTGGTACGTCTTAATATGATGATTACTCAGAAACAGAACAAAAAATGTTATAATCTATTCAACTATGTAAATAATGTTGATCTGTAATACATGAAATTATTCAAGTAGGTAAGATCTATGTTTAATTTTTTTAATGCAACATAGTCTATTCAATTGTGTAAATAATGTTGATTTGTGATAGAAATTATTCACAGTAGTTGAGGTGAAGACGTATTTTTTTAAGTTTTAATTATAATGATACTTCCGAACACAGTAGCCTAGTCAATTAGGCAACATACTGTAAACACTATGTCTGATGTGAGTAAATAACTGAAAATGTTACATTGAACATACTGTGATTTTTTGAATACGAATAAAACCTGTTGATTTTGAAAAAAAGTTGTGGTTGTTTATTTTTTTGTGTTCCTTCCTTTTGTATTTTATATTAAACCTAAGCTATGCACGCAAAACAGGTATAAAAATCTCTAAATATTTTACGCATTTTCGTTTTATAACCTTCATTATTCTACTGCGAAATTTTATTATGGCGCAGTCGAAGTGCATTTAATAGCTCATATTATCACATAAATAAAAGCGAGGAAAGATGATAGTTGTGTCAACGAAAATGTCGAATTCTATGAACACCATGCAATTCAATTATCGATATCATCATAATCGATAATAGTAATACGCGCTGCTCTACGGCAAGCCGCCATTTTTGTTTCCGACTCAAGTTTAGGAATGCACGATTTTTTGTAGGTATGTCATGTTTATGATTGAATTTATGTTCGAGTGTCGGCTGTGCCAATCACTAATACATCTGTCATCTCATCACTAATACATCTGTCTGTCATTTGTTTCTATCATGTTTATGAATTTTCTGCTCACGCAGAAAACAATAGGATTTGGCCTATACGATTACTCTAGTAGTAAGTAAGGAGGAATTCGAAACTCAATGGATTCAATAGTCTAGGGTCTGAGCCGAGGGTCTGAGGGTTTTACTGAATGTCATAATGACAATGACAATGACATATTTGACAGCCGAAACTGATAATTTAATTGATGGGTTTGGTTTGGATTTGTTTGATTTTTAACAAAGAGTATGTACCTATGTACATAATAGGAGATTTTTAATTTTTTAATTAGTTTGGTTGGTGTGGTTGGTGTATTTATTTTATTTTGGCCGGCTGCAGTGATTATATACTTGGGCTGCTTTTCAATTCATTTTGCTGTAGGACGAATAAAACCGATTATAATTTTCGATCTTGTCTAGGATTTAATTCTTAGAAATCTTAGAAATTAAAAACATTTTCGATACCTACGATGTTTTTGTATATTGCTATTGTAATCAGTACAGTAATTGCTCTTCTTGCTTCTGTGTTATATTACACTTTAGAACAGAAGAGTGTGTATAAGAATTTAAAAAATAGACATGTGGTCATAACTGGCGGCTCTAGTGGTATAGGTAAGGGCGCTGCACTGGAGGCAGTTAAATTGGGGGCAAATGTTACTATCATAGGACGAGATGTAGATAAATTAAAATCAGTTGTATCAGAACTAATATCACAATGTTCAAACTCACAGCAGAAAGTTCAATATGCTGCTTTAGATGTAACATCAGGTTATCAAAATATAGAAAAATGCTTGTCGGGCATAGAAGAAACTGTGGGTCCTATTTTTATGCTCATAAATTGTGCTGGTATGTGCATCTGTGGTAAATTTGAAGATATGAAACATGAAGATATCAAGCAGATGGTAGATCTAAATTACTTTGGTACTGCTTATGCTACAAAGTATATTTTGCCAGGAATGAAGAAAAGAAATGAGGGATTGATCGTTTTTGTGGCTTCAGAAGCAGCATTTATAGGTAAGTTACACTGTTTTGTTAGTTGTATTAGTTTATTTCCATTGTTTTACCTGTATGTTATCCCAATTGTTTATCCTATTGCGTTGTCGCCTTTTCACAATACTTTGCACCAAACTTCAACAACATTCAGGTAGGTCTAATTAAAATTTAACCTTTTCCTTTTATTGTATTAAAGAGTTCAAAAAGTATAATTTGTTTACAGGAATTTATGGCTATGGTGCATACAGTGCTGCAAAATGGGCATTGAGAGGATTAGCAGAAACAATTCTGATGGAGCTTGTTGGTACCAATGTGAGACTGATGTTGTCGTTTCCCCCAGACACAGATACTCCTGGTTTCCAAAATGAAGAGCTATCCAAACCTAAAGAAACTAAACTTATTTCGTCATCAGGTGGTTTACATTCTCCAGATGACATTGGGAAAACGCTGATTCATGACGCTTTGGTATGTTTAAAAAATAATAATCACTTCCGTTGATAATGTGTAAAAATAATTTTTAAATTGAAAAAATAATTATATATCACCTTTTTTTTCCTAGCCTGTTGATGTGTCCCACTGCTAGGCAAAGGCCTCCTCTTTTTCCTTTTAAATTAAATCACCTACAATATATATATTTTTTAAATTTAATTTTCTTTTCAGGCTGGAAAAATATACTCCACCTATGGCATTTCTGGAAAGATCCTGTCATTATTGTATGGAGGTTCTCTTGAAAGTATATCTCAAATACTTATTCAGATATTTTCTTTGGGGATGTTAAGAGCTGTTATGGTTAGCATTGTGTTATCATTCCATTCAATTGTTAAGGATGTGGCCAAAGAACGAAAGCAGGAAGAAACTGAAAAAAACAAATGATAAGAAAAGATTTTTATATGACTAAAATTCATTTTAAGCTATGAATCTTTTAAGTCATGTAATCTTTACTCATCAATTGACAAACATTAAGCTTATTTTAGTTAAAAAAATATGTTCTGTCTCATTCTTTCAATGTCAAAAAATCAGTAAAAAGATAAGGACAAAACATATTTTGACTAAAATTGGCTTTTAGTGTTTGTAAATTTAAGATGGTTAAATTAATTAAATCGTTACATTAATAAGGAATTGATAACTTAAAATGCTATTGGTGCATTTGGCAGATAGAGTGAATAAAAATAATATTATTGTAACCAAAGGAATATAAGTACATGATATTTTTGTAATCGTTTATGCAAGCAATTCTATGTTTCAATCGCATTTTTCTTATGCTAAGTTGTGTTGCACAGTATTACCTTTATGCTTGAATGCTTTTATTGTAGTTGTTGCACATGCATAATAGTGCAACATTAAGTACTTATTTAGAATTAGTGCTCTTTGCAATTGCTTTATGTAATTATATTTTTGTATGATGTTTTAAAGTACCTATTCAAAAATATACTAATATATTAATATTTATGAGTTTTATGCTTATAATGAGATACCTACCTGTTAGAATTCGATTTGATTGAAGGTTGTTGTGACAATGATAAATATGCTAAACACATCACTATGGCAAAATATTGAAAAATTCATACACAATTACTTCACACAACAGTCTATAATATTGCCCTTATTTCTATGTGTATTTACAGAGTTTGAGTTTTTTTTGTGTTCGAATGCATATTACAAAAAGAAATTGAATTAATACGAACATTAGTGAGCTCTATAATATAATGTTTAATTAGAGTGTACAAACAGACAAGCAATTTAAAAACATATTGAATTGAAAATACATTTATTCAAACTTACTAAACTATAAATAAATATGTTAACAGCTAATTGGTAACAAACAAAGAGGAATCATTCATCACGTTAAATATTTGTTACGTTTAACATTTTCCTATGAGTTGCTGGGTCTACCAAGCGTAGGCGAGCCCCAAACCGTTGGTGTACGTCATGTGGGAGACAGCTGGAGCAGCGGAGTATGCTACTCCTAGAAGACCACCTGCCGCCACCTGTGACAGAATTTATGTACAGTTACTTCGGTCCTTATTAAGACAATATGATAAGGTT
Source organism: Ephestia elutella (assembly GCA_018467065.1). NCBI lineage: Eukaryota > Metazoa > Arthropoda > Insecta > Lepidoptera > Pyralidae > Ephestia > Ephestia elutella. The sequence goes on from CM031586.1 coordinate 9,196,404, forward strand.
TAAAACTGGATACTTATCAATGCTCATGACAGTACTTATATAAGACTTAAATATGTTTTACTTTTAAAGTACCTATCACCTATGGGCTATGTTAATTTTTTGGGCGTATTATGTCTTATATTCATATTGGATTTTTTGCATCTCAGATGCAGTTAGTATAAAGTACTCTTATATAGAAATTGGATATGGTGAAAAAGACGGTCGCAGGTCCTGCTCGCGTGGAATTTTTTTACCATATCTAATTTCCATATGAGAGTACTTTCGTACCTATTATGTCTGTTTATTCTTTCTATTTTTTTTTTAGAATTTTACTATAAAATAAAATGTGTTTTTCTGTCGCGTTTTATGAAATCGTGATTCATATTCTTTTCTATTTCACACTCGTTAATCATCGTATTCACAATTCATAATCACAGTTTTGAAATTAATATTGTCACTTAATTAAGGGCAAGATGGTTTTATGGTAGTTGCAACTGACCTGACTACGAGTTAAGCTATTTTTTTATCAGCCTAGGCCAAGAGCAATTTTTTAGTCCCTCCCCATCCATGGTTCTAAGGGATTCTATACTAAAAGGCTCATTTAAAAGTCTAGTTCCTAACCTTAGCCACAGGGGCCGCTACTCCAAGGTGAGACACGTAAGGGGACGCTATGCCTCCATAGGCGGGAGCCACTGCGATGCCAGGGTTGCTCACGCGAATATCTGCTTTGCGGACGCTAGAGAAAGGCGTGTCGATGCTCTTCGAGTATGTGGAAACCTGGAGAAAACAGTTCTTTATATAACTGGCAGTCTTAGCTATTTGAAACGTCCAATTCAAAAAAAAAAATTCCATAATGATAATTTCCGTTCCATTTGGTGAAAAATGTTGATATCACGATAGTTTTACTTTGTCATTGTAATCCGTTTCGAAGGACCAAGTTAATTATTTTAGATTTAAAAATAACAACCAGAAAAAATACCTGGCCAAGGTTGAATGGTGATCTCAGAATGTTAGAGTGCTGAGTGGCCAACGCTGGCTGTGCCGGGTACGAGCTGTAGGGGTTCCAGGCTCCATATGGCGAGCCGTAGATACCAGCAACGGGCGATACCAAACCTTGCGAAGCTGCTACCACGCACGCTAATATAATAATCTGTAAAAAGAATGGTTAGAAAATAAGGCACCATTCCTTTATATTTTCTTTAGAAAAGAAAAGTTTTTTTTTATATCAACTTTTTCGATGGATAAATCGAATTCCTTGAAAAGATCTCCGTCAACAACGAGATATTTAAAAAGTTATTTTCTCTTTGCTGTAATAAGTAATGCAAATATGTGAGTTGCATTTATTCAAGTATAGATTAAAAAAGAATTTTAAGAAGACTTAAATATTAAGTACTTACTTTTAAAATCATATTGTTGTTTAATCCTTCAGATCTGGACCTAAAGTGCATAAGAACAGCCTCTGTATGTCTTTTATAGTAAGCTTGCCTTAAAGACATAGGTACTTATATGTGTCATATGTTTGTTAGATAGGTACCTAGATTACAGAGCATAGGGCGGCCAATTGTATGTCGACATCGACGTATTGCACAGCTAATACGAGCTTTGAAAAAACTGTAAGCACCAAGGTGTGGCTCTGATCATGATTGTTTTTTCCAAGAGTAAATCGAGGAACTGGTCGTAGCTCGTCCAAATAGAATAGGTAAATCTATAACAACTGCACAAATATTTTCTAAACACTAAAAGTTATAGCGTTTTTTTTGGAAAGGCAAATGTTATTTTCAACCGACTTCCCAAAAAAGGAGGAGGTTATATGTTTCGATGTATGTATGTTTTTTTTTTATGTATGTTCGCCGATTTCTCCGCCTATAGTGGGCTGATTTCCGAAATTGTTTTTTTATTCGTAATGGTAAATTCCCAAGTTGGTCCCATTTTAACCACGTCAGAATCTGTTCGGTGATTTTAAAGATACCTAACAAAATATAAAAAAACCAACATTGCATTATAGAGCGAAAGCCCGCGACAGCTTGTCCTTCCTTATTTTATTAAAACTCAAGATTTTCTGAGTATGTTCCCAACATAGAAATAGCGATTAGCAACTATAAAAAATGGATCATGATTACTTAGGCAGATTATTTGTAGCAATAACATTTAAAGTGGTAACAAAATTTTCTCAAAGTAAAGTTTTTTAAAGATTTTATTTTTATATGAAATCACGCCATGCATTACCAGGCAATTGGTGCAGATATAAACCCCTGCTAGACATTATAACTTTACTAAATTATAGTTATATTTGTTTTATTATAAAAGCTGAATTTTATACCTTTAAAAATCATCCTAGCTATCCATATTACCTGCATAAGCAACTAAGATCCAAACTTCATACCTAGTCGCTTATATTTTTTATCCGTATACCTATACCACGCAAAGAAACATTCAGCATTTTTAAAATAAGGAAGATTTGATCGTCGCGGGCTCTCGGTCTATTTATGTGCCAAAAATAATAGACAATTTGACATGTTTTGACATTTCAAATCAAACTGACATAAAAAGTTTCGAATTCTCTTTATTTTCGGCCAGCAGTGGAAAAAAGTTTTTAGTAAAGAAAATAGGTATAGAAGCATTAAAAATGATAAAATAAAACTTTTTTTCCAAAAAAAATGAACCGACTTCCATCATAAAACTTAAAATCATGAAATAACAATAAAGAAAAATGTATTAGCATGCTACCTACTGAATGAAGTGAAGTCGGTGCCAAATTGAATATTAAATAATCTAAATTAACATTAGAATCATGTATATATTAAACAAAATGCCTATCTAAACAATTACATAACACCCATACTCCTGCACTTGGCTGGCACCGACTTCACCTCATTCAGTAGGTAGCATGCTAATACATTTTTCTTTATTGTTATTTCATGATTTTAAGTTTTATGATGGAAGTCGGTTCATTTTTTTTGGAAAAAAAGTTTTATGTCACTTTGTTGAAGCAACAATTCGAAAGTAAGCTCTGAAACAAAACACCAATAACTTTGAACTTGCATAAAATATAATAGGTAGGTAGCTAACTCAAAAACCTGATGCTTATTTGTCTTAATTCTGAGGGAAGAAATATTAGCCCCCCACATTTACCACAAAAGTACAGTACTAATATTAATTCTGTGACAAAAGTACAACTTTGACTGGCTAACAATATATAGGGGGGTTGTAGACAACAAAGACTTTACTAACTTCTCTAGATTATGGATACCATAAGTACGAACTACGATCATTCTCTTATCGAACAATATCCGTGGCCAAGTGGAGCAAGTTCGTCTGGTTGTAAAATAAAGCTATCTATGATCGGATTAATAAATTATTCATATCAAGAAACAATTTGTAATAGGCCCAGTTTTTGGTCCTTCGAATCCGGAGATACTACCTTCTGATAAAAGGGCGAGATTATTTAAGTTATCAATTTTTTTAATAGGTACCTTGATTATTTTTAGATTTAAAAATAGTTTTTTTGCGAATATCCGCAGATGATTGTCGACCAGATTTTTTTTCTTCACATAGGTCATACAGGTATAAGAACAGGAGGTTGAAAAGCAATATTTTCTGAAACGTATTTTTGAATAGCTTACTTACATTATTGTAAACCGTTTTGAAAAGAGTAAGTAAGTACTTAATACATATTTTAATCACTCACGAAAAGATTCCCTGAAAAGATTGGAAATCTTGAGTACTCGTTGTATCTGATACCTTACGCGTATCATAAAAATTGCAGTACGCATATTCCACATTTTAAGCCCATTGTATTTGTATCGTCCTACTAACTAAAGTGTCTAAAGGTACCTAGCTGACGATAGATAAAAATGAAATGGCTGCATGGCTGCGTGGCTACGTCAAAAAATACGCTGTGTTGAATGTTTAAAAAGTTTCCTGCTATTTCGCACTGCATTCTCTGTGCCAGATCACAAAATTAATAGTTGGCTAGGCACGTGTTAAATTATTATCATCAGGGTGCGGCTTAATGTCTCGAACCTTACCCATTGAGTCGTATATGTGACCTAAACACGTCAATTACTAGCCCAGTCTCCATATACCACGACTACTTTGTGTGTAATATGGTAACTTATTGAGTCATGTTAGAAGTAGCCGATTGAATTTCACGGCAAACAGCATAACGGCATTAGTACCAGCAAAATTAAATGTACCTACATAATGTAGTTGTCAGTGGACCAATCATCAGCACATTATTGCCAGTTACCATGTGCTTTAAGATAAGAGGGCCTCATATAATTTTCTCATATCTTCAATTCAACATCTCTTAAATTTAGAATAATGCACATCATGTAAATCAGGTACTTAAAGCCTAGATAAATGTAGCTTACTTTTTTACGTGCTAATGATAGGTCGCATGATAGCTAAACTATCACCTGTGGTATCACAAATAAACAAACCAGAACGATTTCTAGACATTTAATTACATCCGTTCCACTGACATGAAGCAAGTGCATCGTGAAACTGGGTGCAAGGTGGACGCCTTGCACTTGACATATAAAAAGAAAGAAATGAATTTGTTCTACGTGGTCTTACTATCTTGCCTAATAATCATCAGTGATGGTGAACGGTGGTATTCGGCAGCGGTCATCGACAGAGATAAGGATAAATCGACAAAAGCTTACGATACAGAATATCTGCAAGCTGAAGACGGTTTTTTACCATTAACTGTAAAGAACTTCACCAAAGCAGTTGACACAGACCCGGATAAATGGCATTTCAAAAGGAAGAAACTGGATCAGAAATATTCTGAAAATTCAAATATGTCTTTAGCAGCTCGCCCAAATGCTACAACTATATTGCGGTACATGAATGATGTGCGAATAATAAATGTAGCACAGGGAACGAAACCAAGCAAAAAGTTAATTCGTAAAAAGTGTCGGCCTATGAGGGATAAGAAGGTATTGGGTGAAGGTCAGAGAAGGTTTTTAGAAGTGTTTGAAGTTGTGGAGTTTGATCCCGTGGCTTGTATTTCAAGTAGTGGCTTGGAGGGCATCTGCTTGCCTGAGTATGAGTGCCAGAATATAAGAGGCAGTCCCATGGGAACTTGTGCTGATGGATACGGTACTTGTTGCGTCCGTGAGTAAAAACTTTGATGTTAATCCGGTTTTCCTTTTTCTTCTAGTCGAGTAAACCAATCGAATGCACGCAAGATTAATTGACCCGTATACAGTATACACTCTGGTTGACAGATTAATAAATAGTTTGTCTGGTGTCAGAAAATAACTTTAATTTTCAGGTGAATTTAAATGTGATGATCACACATCAGCGCCTTCAGGTTGGTTCACTAATCCAGGATTTCCGTCTCCAAGCACTGAAAGACTTTCTTGTTCGTTGTCCATAGAAAAATCGTCTGAAGATGTAAAACAGTTGCGCCTGGACTTCATGAATTTTGAGGTAGGTACCGTAGTAAGTTAATTAGAATATGTGTAAATATGAATGTTAATTGATATATTGTGGACAATTATGTAATTTTTTTAATGTAAGAAAAATTTATAAATAGGTATACATACATATATATATATATATATCACTACTAGGTATGTATATTGCTTTGTCAATTTGCAGTTACTGCCGCCAATCGGCGGCACATGCCATGAAGACCAATTTATAGTATCCGGACAAAACGTCAACAATGTGATTCCAATTCTTTGCGGAGTTAACACAGGTCAACACTGTAGGTATCCCTTCTCTCTCTATCTCTATTTTTTTTGGAATAGATAATTTTGTTCAAATACTTATGTAGGTCCTACCTAATATTAAGCTTAATAAATACTTATATAATTTTAGTTTACATCGAAGTTGGGGAGACCGAAGGACCTATAATTCTATCAATTCAAACGATCTCAGCAGACTCGAGACTCTTCTCCATTAGAGTAAGTTTTTACATTTGCTTAAATTATTTTTTCTATTAAAAACAGCACAGGCAAAAAAGACTATAAGTTCCAATTTTTAATTATTTGCTACCTTCATCGCAAAGGGGAATGGAATGTGTAAATTGCATCTAGATACTACACGTCGAAATAAATTAGCCTAATTAGTTGTACAATGTGAGGCATCGTACTTTCGATTTCGATATTACCATTCACGTGAAGCGGACAAGGAAAACAGAAAGATAGTGATTTTTTTTAAAATATGTACACGCTATTTATATTACTGGATCACGAGTCACGACCTCATTTCACGTTAGAATTCCCCATTTGTTTGGGAGGTTTGTTTGTTTTTGATTGGGAGGGATTGTGAAGTAATAGGTATGCATACCTACCTTCTTGGAAATAAACTCTACAAAATATAAATTAATATAGATAACTCAAATTTCCGCAACGGATGAGCTGGCTGCGCCCACAGGCTGCTTCCAGTACTTCACGGAGATACAAGGCGCCTTAGAGTCCTTCAATTACAGAGATAAGTCTGACATTGGCATCGCGAGGATACCCCAATATTTTGTGAGTTTCACCACCGGCACCTAAGTACAAGTACATATTATTACTTTATCTGAATCGACGCTTGTAAGCTTTTCTTTTTTTATTATATATCTAACGTCAAATCTTAGCTACATAAGTAACTAACAAGCATAGGTAATAAGAGACCACTAAAAACTATATTTTTTCCAGAATAATTTAAACTATGCTATGTGCATAAGTAGAGCAGCACAAACATGTAGCGTTACGTACACAAATTCAAATTATAACATGCAAATCGTCAATTATGATGCTGGTAAGATTATAAAAGTACTTATATTTTGATCAGGGGCCATAAAAGCCATGATCCATCAACGGTGGGTCATCACATAATACATATTGGGATATAATGCAGTCTTTTTACAGATGGACTTCCAGTCATTCCAAAGGGTCAAGCAGGCGTAGAAATATTCAACTGTCCCAGTGACTGGTTACTTATATCGGCGACTCGACTCTGCGGAGAGCGACTCAATGATGGATCGGTAGTGCAAGATTTTTCTTTGGACGCCCCCGTCACAGGTAAAGCAAATATGCTCAGAATACAGAAGGCATTTTTGTATTCTGCTGTTTGAATAATTTTTACCTAGACTTGGAACTCAGTTCCCATCAATAAAAAATACATTAAAAAAACCGGACTTTTTGAATATGCCGCGCTAATAAGCATAGGTAGCCGCTCTTTGTTTTAATTTTTCGTTATTCATTGAAAATGTTAGCGAATGAATTCCCGGAAAGTTAAAGCCCTTTCATAGTAAGTAATAAGTCTTAACAGATCAAAAAATCTTACAGATAATGGAGCTGGTCCGATAGTCGTATGGTTGAGGACTGATGAAGGATACGTTGGCCGTGGATTCCAGCTACGATATCAACAAAATTCATGTTAAATTGTTAACTGATACTAGGTACCTACATGTTGTCAAAATGAGTGATATTATGACAAATAAATAAATGTTAGTCATAAGAATTGGCATTGTACGGTAGGTACCACTCCACGCGAGTTCAACTCGTACTTGGCCGGTTTTTTATTTGAGCTTCGGGTTTCAGTCGAACTCGTAGTAAATACTTACCTATTGACTACGAGTTCGACTGAAACCCGAAGCTAGGTTGGTAGGTTGGTTGGTTGGTTTACAATGAGTCAACACGAGTGACTTTCAACGGCCCCGGCGGGTCGGCCCCGGTGACGGGGCCGTTGAAAAAAAAAATCCAACGGCCCCGGCGGGCCCGGATTTTGGGTTGACGGGGCCGTTGGAAAAAAAATTTAACAACGGCCCCGGCGTGTTTTTTAAATGGAACGGATATCATAAAAAAATATAGCATACGCTCCAGTAGTGTTTAAAGGGGGGGAAATTGTGTATTATTTTGTAGAACTTAAATATGAAATGAAATTAAAAAAAGAGTTTGTATGTAATAATCACTTTTTATTGTTGATAAAAAATAAATATCAACTAGGTATCAACAATCATATATAAAAGAAAATAAAATACATGATGTTTGTTTTATATATGACACAGAATACATAATAGTACAAGTATTAAGATAACAAACTGTCGACTACTAAATATTTTACTGTCTCTGTTGTATTTTTACTCCGTAAACAGTATTTATAAGTAATTAACGATTTAATAACTGATTGTTACATACAAACTCTTTTTTTATTTCGTTTCATATTTACTATCATCATTATTTAGTCTACAAAATAATACACATTTCCCCGCCCTTTAAACACTACCGGAGCTGTATGCTACAATTTTTTTATGCTATCCGTCTTATTTAAAAAACACGCCGGGGCCGTTGGTGAAAAATTTTTTCAACGGCCCCGTCAACGCAAAATCCGGGCCCGCCGGGGCCGTTGGAATTTTTTTTTCAACGGCCCCGTCACCGGGGCCGTCCCGTCGGGGCCGTTGGAAGTCAGTCGTCAACACACATGCATTTTTCCTAAAAGCGACTATGTAAGTAAGTACCTACCTTCCTATGTACTGCATCAACTGCATGTGTAGGTATGATAGATAGTGACACATTCGTGAGGAAGACTATAGGCTATCCTGAATCCCGAAAATCCCATAGGAGCGAAGCCCGATAAAGTAGCCGAAATTCTTAGGTAAGTATATTTTTTTTTTTTTTTTTGTTCTTATAACATACTGATATAAGTATGTTAAAATGATTACAATCTAGCCCAATAACAGGCTAATAAGTAATTTTACGTTAACCTAGTTTTATAAATAAATTGAATAAGAATGTGTCCATCGGCACTTTTCTTAATGTCTCTGTTGCGGGATATACAATGAGACACAAAGTTGGTAGATGTCTGACTTTATTTTACATTATTCTATCTTATATACTATATTCTTATCTTTTACATTTATCTAACACACTATCTACAATTAAACATTCGTGAGTTATCTTAACTACTAATCGCTCACGTTCTCGATATTGTGCGGAACTGTGGAGATGAGATACGGCACAGTACTCTCCCCTTAAAAAAAAAAAAAAAAAAAATATCTAACTATTAAATCTAACCGTGCGTTTACTCAATCTACCAGATCTAGTGACGTACGTGTCTTTGATGATATCCGCATTCTCGCTAGGCAAGAATGCAGGTTTGAGCCTATCTATTGATACTATAATTTCTTTATCTAATTTCTTAATTTTAAATAGTTTGTTATTCCTGTCTAAAACTGGGAAAGGACCTTCATACGGTGGTACAAGACTTTTTCGTACGGCATCTGTTCTCAAAAATACATGACTACATTTATCCAGCTCTGGATGTACAAATGTCGTGGATTTTGAACTTTTTCGTTTCCCTTTTTCCGTAATACGATTGATATTTTCTCGTAGTTGACTGACAAAATCTTCACTTGCCGTATTCCTTGTTTCTTCAAAAAATTCCCCTGGCAGTTTCAAAGTAGTTCCATATACCATTTCTGCAGCACAATGTCCGGTGTCACTTCTAGGACAACACCTTAATCCTAACATAATGGATGGCAAAATACTAGTCCAATTTTTCTCATTTTGCTTTGCCATTATAGATGCCTTTAATGTTCTGTGAAACCTTTCAACCATTCCGTTAGCCTGTGGGTATGGTATGCCGTCGTTCTTATTTTTTTAATGCCTAGGTATTGAGATAAGGATTCGAACAACCTAGATTCGAACTGACGTCCTTGATCTGTTGTTATCCTCAATGGACATCCAAACCTCGTAATCCATTCATTATACACGGTTCTAGCCACCACATCTGCGGTTATATCTTCTACTGGAAAAGCTTCAGGCCAAGAAGTGCATCGGTCTATTATCGTAATCAAATATCGATATGAATATGTTCGAAACGCTGAGCTGCCTCAAATTTTCCTAGCGGTGCAATTGTATGTCGCTGCACTTTCGCTCGCTGACATGCAACGCATGACTCACACCATTCATTAATGTTTTTATTCATATCTCGCCATACATATTTTTGAGTAATCATTTTTCTTGAAGTCCGCTTGCCTGGATGACTCAAACCATGTAACCTTTCGAAAACCGTTTGACGGAAAGATTCAGGTAAATATGGTCGAGTTTTTCCTGTAGGTACGTCACAATATATTGTTGTCTTTGAGTTTGGAATTTCAACTTCTTTGAATGATAATGATTTATTGTTACGTAATTGTAGTAACTCGGTATCTTGACGTTGCAATTTTGCAAGCTCTTCATAATCTATCACCGTAGGCAAATATATTTCCTCGACGGAACGTGATAATGCGTCTGCTACTATATTATCTTGTCCGCTTATGTGACGTATATCCGTGCTGTATTGTGATATGTGGTCCAGCTGACGAACTCTTCTTGGTGTATCGTTTAATGATGGTTTCTTCGTAAAAGCAAATGTAAGAGGTTTGTGATCGGTGTATATAGTAAACTGTCTTCCTTCGATTAATCGCTTAAAATGTTGTACTGCCATATACACTCCAAGTAGCTCCCTGTCAAAAGTTGAATATTTCTGTTGCGTCTCTGTTAATCCTTTGGAATAAAAACCAAGCGGTTGCCATTTTCCTCTGACCTTTTGTTGTAAAACCGCACCGACACAATTTGAGCTCGCGTCAGTCATTAGAGCCAAAGGTGCGCACCGTACAGGATGAGCGCATATTGCTGCATTAGCGACATTCTTCTTACATTCTTCAAAAGCTTTTTCTGCTTGATGAGTCCATGCAATCGTAGAAGTGTCGTTCTTTTTAGTATTATGTAAATAGGCATTTAACGGGCGTTGTAACGCGGCTGAGCCTGGTAAATTATTGCGATAAAAATTAACGATCCCCAGGAATCTTCTTAAATCTTTGACAGTTTTTGGCTTCGGATAGTCTAGTACAGCTTGATATTTCTCTGCAGTAGGACTAACTCCCTGGCTCGTAATATGATAACCTAGGAAGTCTAGCTCTTCTTTCAGGAATTCACATTTACTCGTGTTGATCGTGATACCATTTTTATGCAGTCTCGATAATACGATGTCTAAGTGCTCTATTGCTTGCTCTCTGGATTCGGATGCAATTAAACAGTCATCTATGTATACAAATGCGAAATCCAAATCTCTAAATATTGAATCCATAAACCGTTGAAACGTCTGCGCAGCGTTTCGTAACCCGAATGGCATCCTGGGGAATTCAAAAAGGCCAAAAGGCGTTATGATAACGGTTTTCTCTACCTCCGCAACTGGTATACAATGAAATGCTTTCCTGATATCAATTTTACTGAATTTTACCTAGACCGATGCACTTCTTCCTTGGATAATTTCGCCACAACCATGTTGTATTTGTATTCATCACCTTGCTTCTGTGGCGCGATTACAGCTTCGAATTGGGTGAACCAAAGGCGTGGCTGGTCCCTCCAGAATTCTGGTATCCTTGAAAGTACTGAAGTTGCTGCCGCCACTTCGCCCAAACTGGTGCTTGATCCGCCAGATTTAGTTGTCGCCATCTTGCTATGTTCCAAGGCGGGGTCACCACTGTTGCGGGATATACAATGAGACACAAAGTTGGTAGATGTCTGACTTTATTTTACATTATTCTATCTTATATACTATATTCTTATCTTTTACATTTATCTAACACACTATCTACAATTAAACATTCGTGAGATATCTTAACTACTAATCGCTCACGTTCTCGATATTGTGCGGAACTGTGGAGATGAGATACGGCACATCTCTATTAAGGAGAAGTCACTTTGTTGTTGTGTCTTTTTCGCACTTTTATTGCACTATATTATTCATAATATTCACTTATTCACTACACTAATTCGAACGGTTTAGTTCTTTTGAGCCGTCGCACTATGTCCGTGTTGTCGAGGAGCTGGATTGCCTCAACGTTTACGTGATGAAGCAGTCTATTTTCATGCGCTTCTGCAAATTTTTGTATGACTTTATCGACGAACTGTATATTCAGGTCCCGGTGCAGATCGTCATTTCGTATATACCAGGGCGCGTTCACAATAGCCCGTAATACCTTGTTTTGAAATCGTTGGATAATTTCTATGTTACTCTTTTTGGTACAGCCCCACAGCTGTATACCATAAGTCCATACTGGCACGAGGACTTGCTTATATATGAGTAGTTTGTTGTGGACTGATAGCGCGGAATTTCTCCCAAGCAACCAATGCATCTTATGGAACTTTAGATCAAGTTCCCCCCTTTTCTTTTTGACGTGGGCTTTCCAGCGAAGCTTCGCGTCTAGAGTCATACCCAAATATTTGGCTGTGTTTTCATGTGGTATTTGCTTCTCATTTATATAAATTGTATGACAACTACCATGTTTATTTGTAAAGTTCACGTGAATTGACTTTGTTTCATTGAGTTGTATTCTCCATCGTTTCGTCCAGCTAAGAACTTCATTCACAGCTATTTGTACCTTTTCTGCTGCTTCAGCATGTGTGCTTCCAACGGCCATTATCGCTGTGTCATCAGCAAAGGTAGCTATAGTGTTGTTATCTGTTTCTGGAATATCACAGGTATAGAGTAGGTACAGGACCGGACCCAATACGCTTCCCTGGGGTACTCCAGCTTTTATTTCCTTGATTTCAGAGTAAGCATTTTCTTGCCTTACTCTAAAAACTCGATCTGATATATATGATCTTAATATATCCACAAACTGTTTGGGTAGCATTGTTCTTAGTTTTATGATTAAGCCTTCATGCCACACTTTATCAAAGGCTTGCGCTACGTCAAGAAACACAGTAGAGCAGACCTTTTTCTCTTCAAGAGCTTTTTCAATGATGTTTGTTATCCTATGCACTTGGTCTATTGTTGAGTGCTTTTCTCTAAATCCAAACTGATGTACAGGAATGAGATTTTTGGTTTCTATTACTGGTTTTAGTCTTTTTAGTAAAAGTTTCTCAAACAATTTCGACATAACCGGTAACAATGAGATAGGCCTATATGAAGTAGTCTCACTTGGTGGTTTTCCCGGTTTTGCTATCATTATTACCTCGGCAACTTTCCATAAGTCTGGCACGTACTTAAGTCTTAAAGCAGCATTGATTATATTTGTTAACTTCACTATAGCTTTCTTTGGAAGATTGTGTAGTATTTCTCCTGATATGAGGTCGAAGCCAGGTGATTTTCTGGGATTAATGTGCTGTTTTATTTCACGACGGACTTCTCTAGGAGTTACCAGTTTTAACTCTATGTCTTCATTAACGCATAATTCATCCGTAGTTGTTATGTAATTTTCTTGATTATCATTCGGTTTAAAAATCTGCTCCAAATGTTCAGCAAATATTGCAGCTTTTTGTTCATTGTTAATCGCCCACTTTCCAGGTGCAATCTTTATAGGTGGCATTTGATTCATGGGTTGTTTTAGATATTTAGTAGCCTTCCAGAGTGAGTAGTCTGTGCTACGGTTACCAGTTAACTTTTGTAGTTCATCATTTGTACGCTCGTCAATATGATTTTGAATCCGTTTTTTCAGTTTTTTAGTAAGATTATTCAATATAGTTTTGTCTGCAGGAGATCTAGTTTGATGCCATAATTTCCTCTGCCTTCTTTTTTCTGTAATAAGTTTTCTTATTTCTATCGGATATTGGTTTTTTGATGTTCTATGTTTTATGTTTGGTGAATATTTCCAGGCAATCTGTTGAATAAGAGTGATAAATTGCTCTAAGTCACTATTTAATTGTTCTGGTGTCTTTAATGGTACCTTAAGGTTAACACTATTATTTAATTCTAACTTTAAACTTTCCCAGTCAGTAAATTTATTGACTAAGCTTAGTTTAGGTTCCTTATTAATTACTTTATCCCTTATTTCTAGATATATGGCAGAGTGATCAGAGTTCATATCGTAGCTCTGCTCAGTTCTTATATAGTTGGACGATATGTTTTTATATATAAAAAAGTCTATTAAGTCAGGAATTTTCTTTGGGTCTGTTGGCCAGTATGTTGGAGACCTTGTCGATGCAACGTCACAATTCATTTCTGTGATGGCATTCAAAAGTTCTCTTCCTTTCGTATTAGTGAGTCGAGAGCCCCAATGCGTATTTTTAGCATTGAAGTCGCCTCCAAGTATAAAACGTTCCTCAAGGTTTTGTATAATTTCCATATACATTTCTTTCCTTATAGTATGTCTTGGTGGGCAATATAATGCTGCCACAGTGATAGGATACTTTTCGGTATTTAAACGAACTGCTGTACATTGCACCTCAGGTATTTCGTATTTAATATGCTCTTGATGTTGAATATTATTTTTGATGATAATAGCACTCCCGCCACTTGCTTTGTTGGCTGGATGCAGTGCGTGGTATACTGTATATCCTTTGAATTTAATGAATGATTCTCTAGTAAAGTGTGTTTCAGACACAAGACACACATCAATATTTTCAATATCTAGGACTACTTGCAATTCGTTTTGATGATTTAGTAATCCATTACAGTTCCAGGCCATAATTTTAAGTTTACTAATCATTTTTTATGTTTCGGCATAGCTATTTTAGCACTATTTTCAATTAGTTTCAGGCGCTCATCAAATGATGTCATTAACTTAAGGATTTCATTTAGTTTATGAGCATTAGGGTCAGCTCGCTCTGCGCGTTGATAATTCTCGGGAGACTTTTTTGCAGCAGCCTCTGCGTAGGAAACATTTTTACTTACAACTGCTGTGGGTTTGTTGCTTATTTTGTGCTGGTTGCTTGGTATTATTTTTTCTTGGCTAACTACATGTTTTTTGGTAGTTTTGTTCCTCAACTTTTGAATTTCTTTAGCTATGGTGCAGCCTCTATAGTTTGCTGGATGAGGTTCACCACAATGCACACATTTTGGTTTTTCAGTTGCTGGTTTTTTACAGTCTTTAGTTAGGTGTCTTCCTGTGCATTTCACACACCTTGGTTCTTTAGCACAGTACATTTGTGTATGCCCGTAAGCCTGACATCTTTTGCACTGTGGAACAAGTTTGGACGATCTTAGAGGTTGGATATCAACGATGCATCCTAAAATTGATTTTATTTCATAAATATTTTCAATTTTTTCTTTATTGTTGAAGGTAAGCATGAACATATTTAATGGTTCCTTACTTTTCCAGCTCAGCTTATTCACTGCATCTTCAATTTGCAGTCCCTTGGACTTTAGATCTTCTATAACTCTCTCTATCTTGCACGTGGAGGGCAATTTCTTTGCCATTACTCTTATAGGCCTATCTTGTTTATTTTCATAAGAATGCCAAAGGCAGTTATTGGCTAACAGTAATTTTGTTATGTATTTATATGCTTTTTCGTCGCAAGCATTTATTTTAACACTGTCACCGTTCATCATTTTTACTGAGAAGGTGGCAGAGGACTGATCTCTTGACAAGAAGTCATAGAAATTCTGGTAGTTATTGACTCCATCCACTATGATGGGAGGTGGTAGGGGAACTTTCTTTACCTTGTTTTCTGTAATTGGAGTTTCTTTCTCCTGCGGCGAGAGTGAGGGTGATTTGTTCAATTTTCTTTTCTTCCGTGACTTTGTTCTAATCCACTCAGTTTCTCTTGCTAGGTCTTCCTCGTCGGTGACATAGTCGACCTGGGGCGGGGGGACCTCTACACTAGGACCAGATTGTGGGGCTGTAGTTTTTGACTCAACCGCGCATTGAAGCTGCTGTTGAAGGATTGATATTTGACTTTTTAGGTCTTCAATAAGGCTGTGCTGTTTAAGCCGCTCTTCTCTCTCTTCTTTATAACGGTCAAGAAGATACCGTTCTGTTTCGGTTTTTATTTGAATTTTTGTTGGCGTATTCATTATCAAGACAATGAGAGAACGTCGCCTTAACAATATTTAGTAATGATAGGTAAACATACCGAGTGCAGTGACGATCTAGGTCATTGCTGGCGGCCGCTTGTGATGCGACGTCGTCGATGTTATGATGCGTTAGCACTTTAGACGATACGCGCGGTCATAAGTGACACAACCATGGAAGTAATAAGTACCTTTGTACAAAAGTACTTACTACTTCCATGGACACAACTGATCCAAGAGAATATTGAACGATCACAGAGTAAGTATATGAAAATGTTAAGCCTACGCACGATGCGCATACAGACACTACATACTTACAATACAATGAATTTTTTTACCTATTACCAGTTTATTATTACACACAAAATGATAAGTACAAGGCTTGGATGTAGGCAAAAGTAGGCTGCAGTGTGTGTGTATTGTGTAGATTGTAGTAGTGGATAACTGACGAAAGGCTTGACGATGATAAATTACAAGGCCGTATGAAATTAACTAACGTTTGCCTACTTTTGTGAAAAAAAATTAACTGTTTGTTGTCACTTGACAATGACAACAATGACAGTAAGTTTGACAGTTTTGTAACCTTGTTGTCTTTAGTGAGTGAGGTTGAGAATATTTTAATACTTTTTAGTTTATCGTAAATTCTTTGTGTTAATTCAATTTATGCGGGGTTTAAATATATTCAATGGTTTCTGCTTGAAAATTGTTAAAATATAATATGAAACAGTTCAAAAGGTAACCCAAAAGTTGAAGACGAAAGTATTTATTCAATTCTTGCTTGCGAAGTTGCATTTGTAGTTTCATTTGCCAAACAACTAGGTCAGGTACTTATCTGAGTTATTAAATTTACCAGTGTGTATAAATAAATATAGGTAAGGTAGGTAGTGGTTAATTAAATCTCAAATGCTACGGACTTAGATAACTGGGTGGTGTTTATTCACGTCGCTGTAGTGTGCCTTAGTATTAAGTGATTTGATAAGATTCTAGTATAAAGAAATAAAAGCGCAACCTTGATTTAATTGTGTAATAAAATTGAAGAAGTCAAGATGTCGGATAGTGGCGAGAGTGATGTATCGTGGGTCCTTTATAAGGATAGGCCTGAATGGAGGGATTTGCAACCCATTCCTGAAGACGACGGTCCAGCGCCCGTGGTTGTTATAGCACACTCAGAAAGATGTAAGTATAATACTTTTGTTTTCATATATTTGTTTAAGCTCTGTATGTTTGCCTTGGCTGAATGTATAACCTTATCATTTTTATTATAAGGTTATTCATTAGTCATAGGTACTCATATTATATTGTTTAGCAATTTGTGGTAACTTTGTATTTTATGATTTCATTCATACTGTTTTCACTTTGAATGAAAATACACACATATGCATAAAATTTAAAAATATTTTGTTTTAACATTGATCCATCACAATATTATAACTAATAAGTTTATATGTATCGACAACTTAGTATAAAAATATCTGTTTTTCAAGTAATGTTGATGAAATAATCTATGGTCGATAATCTATGGTAGAAATTGATGGTCATAATCTACAGTCAGTAATTTTCGTATATTTTTAATTTCATGGTCCAGTTGAGGATGTATACAATTACTTCCGTGCTGTACTGAAAAACAATGAGAAATCGGAGAGAGCACTTCATCTCACTAAAGATGCAGTGGAAATGAATCCAGCTAACTACACCGTCTGGCAGTACAGGTATGTTAGCCTGATGTTTTTGTTGTTGTCCTTCTGTATACTAAAAAAATTCTTAACTAATATTGTAAAGTATGTATGTACTTAGCCTCATAAGAAGGCTCAAGGTCACCCAAGGGGCGATGGAGCACACTATGCTCGGAGTTGCCCTGCGTGATCGAATCAGAAATGAGGAGATCCGTAGGAGAATTAAAGTAACCGACATAGCCCGCAGAATCGCCACACTTAAGTGGCAGTGGGCGCGGCACATAGCTCGTAGAACAGATAGCCGTTGGGGCAGAAAAGTTCTCGAGTGGTAACCACAAATTGGAATACGTAGTGTTGGCAGGCCTCCCACTCGGTGGACTGACGACGGTGAAGGTCGCGGGACGCGCATGGATGCGGGCAGCGCAGGACCGGTTGTTGTGGAAATCCTTGGGGGAGGCCTTTGTCCAGCAGTGGACGTCTTTCGGCTGAGAGAGGGAGATGTATGTACTTGGATTTCGACAATATTATATTATCTATACATATATATATAATAAAAATGTATACATATATGGGCATTAAGCATGAACTACTGAAAAGATGTAATTTTCACAAAATTGGGTTTCATCTTTATTCACTGCTAAGAACCTGATATTAATTAACAGTAGTAAATTCTGCGAGGAAAAATTTGCTGGTTAGTTAGAAGAAGCTAGTTTTTAAATAAATGGATATAACAATAAGGAATAGCAAGCCTCAAAGTTAAATATACTTAATAGTTCTTTTTATTCTTCCAGGAGAGACCTGCTTCAAGCGCTGGGTGCTGACCTAAGATCTGAATTAGAGTATGTTGAAGCTGTCATCAAAAGTTCACCAAAAAACTACCAGGTTAGATGATGATGACGTCTGATTTCAGTCATGGCAACCAATTCATGAATTCAGGCTCTCTTTTCTGTTTACAGAAGTCTCTTATTATAAATCTATTCTAGTTCAGTTTACTTTTTTCTTATACTAGCTTTTACCCGCGGCTTCGTCCGCGTGAATTTCCCACGGGAACAGTGCTTTTCCCTGGATGAAAGGTACCCTATGTCCTTCTTAGTACTTCTATATGTATATGGAATTTCAGGAAGGTTGGTTCACTACATAAAGTGTGAAGAGTAACAAACAAACAAACTCACTTCCACATTTATAATATTTGTTGGGATATTGGTCTTAACTGTATAATACATAAATGGCCAATATACAAAAATTTCAGGTGTGGCATCATAGAAGAATGTTGGTGGAATGGCTGAAAGACCCGACATTGGAGCTGGAGCTGACAGGAGACGCATTGCTACAGGATCCCAAGAACTACCACGCTTGGCAGCACAGACAATGGGCTATGAAAACATTTGGGTGAGTCATCATCATCTTCCTCACCTTTTGCCATTTTTATATAGGGTCAGCGCAAAATGTTTTTTTTTTCTGGTCAAAATGGCTCTGAGTATATGTGGTTCATGAGGCAGGTCTTGGTGTACAATCACAGGGCAGGGGCTGCGAGCAAAGCCAAGTAATACCAGAACTAAAGAAGAAATAAAAGTTTTATTTAAACTGCTTACACTGAAAAAAAACAAACCAAGACTAGTAGTCTAGTTTCAGCAGTCGGGACGGGACCTACTGTTCAAAAGATTTATTTAGATTTTGAATGGATCTCAACTGTTAACGTAAAATCGATAGAGGTGTAAAATTCATCGAAATTGGCCTCCGTATTTGATCTCTAGTGCGCCTCAAAAGAACAAACATAAGCTGATAAACACATTACCTTCCTTTGCGTTGCGCATCGCGCAGTCGGGTAAGAAGGTGTATAATGAAAGAAGCCAGAAACAGCTTATCAGACGAAAGTGAGAATTATTTCCGATCCGGTTGATTCCAATAAATCAATATATTTTAGTACCTAGGTATACTTATTGAAGTATTTATATTCTTTTTACTTGTGTTTTTTTTTTACAAATAGAAATTAATTTCCTTTCCAAACATAGTTTAATTAGTTATTAACTGATGTGACAAA
This sequence comes from Ephestia elutella, assembly GCA_018467065.1. Taxonomy (NCBI): domain Eukaryota; kingdom Metazoa; phylum Arthropoda; class Insecta; order Lepidoptera; family Pyralidae; genus Ephestia; species Ephestia elutella. The sequence continues at coordinate 9,215,820 of CM031586.1, forward strand.
GAAGTAGTAGCATTTCCTGAATAATGATCCAAATTATCTTTCAAAATATTACATGCCCAAGGATTGGTGTTTTTATTTTGATACACACAGTCAGTATAGCATGATTGAAATTAATATCTTAAACTGAATACCTTTAAGCAGGGATATAATTGTTCAAATTGAAATATATGTTTTTATTTTCAGCCTCTTTGACAAAGAAATGGACTTTGTGGACAACCTAATCATGGACGATGTTCGTAACAACTCTGCGTGGAACCAACGATACTTTGTTGTGAACAACTCTCTTGGCTGGTCGGACCTTATTGTTCAGAAAGAAATTTGTTATACATTGGAAAAGATAAAATTCGTGAAAAATAATGAAAGCGCATGGAGTTATTTGAGAGGTGTGATTCTCCATGATAAAAGAGGAATGAATGGTAATGCTGTTGTGACGTCATTCTGTGAAGAACTGTACAAACACAAATGCCGATCGCCATATTTATTAGCCTTTATAATTGATGCGTGCGACGAAGCGATAAAGAAAGGCGAGACGAACACGTTCCACAATGCGGACAGAGCAATCATGCTTTGTCACTCGTTAATGACCAAATACGATAAAATTAGGTGCAAATATTGGAACTACATTTGTGATAAGTTCAAAAAACTGCAAAAGGTGGAGAATGGTGTAGAAAATCATGAAAATAATATTGGTGACTAAATATTAGATAGAATAACGGTCGTGGCGCACATGTTTAATATTTGTTTATCCATCTCTATTTGTTATTTTGGAATAATTATACATGAATATCGATAAAGATAGTAAAAGGCTAAAGAATATAAAAATCTTGATTTTTGACACGTTTTTGCGGTAACTTCTAAAAAGATGAATCCAGAATTTATATTTCTTCAGGGCAGTTGCTAGTTTTCGCCTTATTGTTGCCGTCATGTCGTGTTTCAGTGATGAATTTGTACAGTAATAAATAAAAGATGAAGTGAGGATTGTTGTTTTTATTCGGGGTTGGGTTCGGTCTGGTCCTTCCGTTTCTCTAAGCGTTGCGGCAGGCCGAGGTGCGCGTGCACGTGCGAGCGCACGGTGCGCGCCATCACCTCGCACGCGCAGTCGCGGTCGTCCAGCGCGCCGAGCAGACTGGGAGTCAAGGTTATCTTGTTCGAAGGCTTTCTTTTCTTCTTTGCCTCCCCTGCTTTGCCGACTTTGCCGGCTTTGACCATGGGCACCTTAGAACCGAAATCACATGATTTTTCAGTGATCGTTATCCCTAGCAGGTTTAGAATATCTGGGCAATCCGGGCATGCACATTCCACGCAGTCGCAAAAAGGCTAGAACGATTCACAAAAGGACTATGTTTACAACAATATTTTCTGAGATAAGCAAACCTGCAAGCAAAATATCATTGAAGCATAGTACTTACCTTTGTTTTTAAAGTCGATGCGCCGGGCCCCTTGTTACTACCCTGTGGCATGTTTATTTTGACATTATAATTTTTAGTATTGTTGGAAAATAAGCCTTCAAGGCTTATTTTATATTGATGACTTATTTTTTGCTGGAATTCATCGCAAAACTGTGCCAGATGTTATATGGTTATGTCATTTATTGTCAACTCAGAGTTTATATATTATTTGCTTCAAGCAACCACAAAGAAAAAATGCGAGCAACAGGACTTTCGTGCGTGGAACGGAAGGAGTCCGTGTTGCTCTATGATGCAGTCATTGCCTATTTCGTCGCAGACACGGTAAAATCGAAAATAACATAGTACCGGCGACTATGGCTGAAAAAATCATGTTCTATACTATGATATAGAAAAAAAAATGCTATCTGGGCGATCTGTCGAGGCGAGGCGGGCCATATTTAATGTCAAAACAAAGAGAAAAAAATAAAAATGTGAATTCTTAAATTACAACTGTAATTTCCCAAGCATGTCCATTCTAATGCAATAGGTACTTAGACTCCGTAAAATTAACTCGCATCCAGACTAAACATTTTTGGTTTAGCCTCAAAAATATCTAAGTCTTCAAAATGATGTGGTGCACTGCACATGTAAATAAATGGAACAATGATCCCGTTGAAGTTCGTTCGTTGAAAAAGCAACTAGCAGACCTATCCTGTAAGCACCATTTACATAAACATCCGACTGTTTACGAGGATAAGCCAGATTGCTATGAACAAGGGGTACAGGTGAAATGCGAGCCTAAAAGCGTTGATAGGACTACACAAATGGCATATAACATGACTTCAAATTTTAACTTGTTTAGTCCATATAATAATGTTTCGATGTGCCCCACTTGCCTGGTTGCGTTCAGTGTGCTTAATGGTGGCGTTAGAAAGGTAATGAAGGATGAGGAGTTGGTTACAGATGATATATTCAGCTATAATTCAGGCGAGAATAATCTAGAGCACGTATCTAGAACTACTTCTTTTACCAGCCCCTCTTACTCTGAAGATGCCTTCCATGACTATTCCAGTGAATGCGTGTATGATGATATATACCGGCATCGATCTCCGCCTGCACGAAATGAAGTAACGTTTTTAGACTCCTACATAGAATACCCCTATCCGGAAGATCAGTCATCAAGAGCACACGACGTTTGTGTAAATAGTTTTATAAATTCTGTCAGGCCGCCCCTATAATTAAGTAAATTCCCGATTAAAAATATTTGGCATGAATTTTTATTTTATTTTTGTAACATGCTTAGATAACTGTAGATGATGTCAGCTATCGTTCTTCTTGGAGTCTCATTAATCAGGGTCCCCACCGAAATAAGTAAAAATTTGAAAGCGGTCAAAGGGAAAAAATAAGCTATCATTTGGTTTATTCGTTTTTGCCCAGATTAATTTATGTAGGTACCTAATGGTTATTATTAGTCCAAGTGCCTGCTTAATTTAAATAGCAAAATCATTTGCTCACAAATGTTCAGCTCTTTTGAAACTCCCTCAACTTTGATTGATTGACCCATTGAGTTATACTTATGAGATTTTATTATGCTAAACAGCCTTGATATAGGTAACTACAACCGCATATGAATGCCTGTTATTTCGACTCTCACTGCGAAGAATATCTAAAAATTCGTTAGAAAAATGTTTTTTATACTTGCTCTTTATTTCGTGAGACACTGCGGTGTGTGTAGAGGCGCGCATGCGCTATCTTATTTTTTATTTAGCAACTACAGACTACAGCTCGACTGTCGATGTCGACCTCGACCGACTGTATAGTCACATTCTGTGGTCGACTGTGGTACGTGTCGTGCGTACACGTTTATAAATATTTTTTTGAGGTTAAGTTTAATCTTTTGGCTATAAAAATTGGTAAGTTAAACATTATTTTGTTTTATATAATTAATTCTTACTATTTTTATATTTTATTAACTTGAATAGGTATTTAGAAAAGAGAAAAGACTTCTACCATATCTTCCCGGTATTTTATTTTTGGGTTAAATAGATACTTAAGGTAGGTTGGTATACCTATTAAAAACATATGGACAGCTACTATTTATTATAATTTATAATTGAATATTACATAGGTATCTTGTACCTACTTAGTTTTTGTCAAAATAACATAATTTGGTAGAGACAGTCAATAACAAATTATGCTTACAAAACAGTATTTTTTTGCCATGGCCGAAATGTTTAACTTTTCAATGGGTATTTAGTTTCTATCTAACTGCCTGTATTGTTTATTTCAGTTAAATTCATTGTTTCATTTTGAAATAGAATAAACTCTATCGGCAAAAGTAGAGCAGCTTTTTTATTAGATTATTATTTACGTTAATTTATATTTTTGGCATGATATGACCAACACTACCTAGTACTAGGTAATACTAGTAGAGCTTTAAAAAAAACGAAAAATGCAGTTTAGATTTTTTTGTATGAACAATATGGTATGATGCAATCTTCACGTTTATTGCTGTGAGGATCGTACAATCGGTGGTTGGTCGGTTATACTAATACATTATATCTCGATGGTTATACTGAACTTGATACTTACCTATCGGAATTTATTTTGGAAATTTTAATTATAATGAACTAGCTTTTGCCCGCGGCTTCGCCCGCGTGAATTTCCCACAGGAACTGTGCCTTTTCCCGGGATGAAATGTACCCTATATCGTTCTCCATACTTCCAGCTATGTGTATGCGAAATTTCAGGAAGATTGGTTCAGTAGATAAAGCGTGAAGAGGTAACAAACAAACAAACAAACTCACTTTCGCATTTATAATATTAGTTAGGATTAGGATTGTTTAGTCCATTTATTATTGCATTATTTCCGTAACGTGGAAAAAAATATTGCATCCGCTGTTGTTACACTTTTTACTTTTTCTTAGCTACTTAGATCGATTTGTGCACCAAGAAATATCGGCAAGTTTTAAGTTTTAATTTCTTTGTTAAAATTTTGACTCGCAATTACTAATAGTAAATAACAAGTAAATAAATAGAAAAAAAATAATTAGTTTTAGAAATATATATGGAAAAATATTTACTTATTTGGAGCATAGGTACCTATTCTATGTAAAAGGATTGTGTAGGTATTGAAAAGTTTTGATACCAAATGTCTCTAGAAACGTTTTTCAACACCAGCACCGGTTGTATGAACTAAAAACGGTAGTGATTACATTCTCTTTGGTGAGGGCATCGTACAATATGACACTTTAGATAGAAATGTTGTTTGTGTTGTTTGGTTGAAACTAACGTTTTTGATTCCAGCTCAGAATGTGCGGCATTTGGGGAACTTTTGGTGTCGACGGAGGATTGAGCGCGACATGTAACAAATGTTTTGGGCAAATTGAGCACCGGGGGCCCGACGCTTGGCGCGTAGAACAAGATGCCAGAGAACCCAAAATCATACTAGGTTTCCGAAGACTTGCGATCGTCGACGGCCTGCACGGCATGCAACCGATGCGCTTGCACGCATTCCCCCGCACCACCTTACTCTGCAATGGTGAAATTTACAACTGTAAGCGAGTTCAAGCTCAATACCAATTTCCTTATGAGACAAGCTGCGATGTCGAAGCAATTACACACCTATATCACAAATTCGGCATTGCCGATACGATAAAGCAGCTCGATGGCGTTTTTGCAATCTGCCTAGTAGATGGCGAAAAGAAGAAAGTTTATTTCGCCCGCGATCCGTACGGAGTACGTCCGTTATTTAAACTGCAAGACGATGACAATGGCGTTGTTGCTGTATCCTCTGAAGGCAAAGGTTTAATGGGCCTTAAGCTTAAAGCAAGCAAGAACGCTACATTGGCTCAGTTTCCACCTGGGCACTTTGAACAGTGGAGTATATTAGAAAATGGGAAAATGAAACTGGATTACACAGAACAATATTTCAAGCCAGGTATGCCACCAAGATTTGTGCCGTTTGTTTCAGAAGATGTGCTAGCAAGCATGGACTTGAAACAAAAAACTGCATATTTATTAGAAGCAGCGTGCCGAAAGAGGTTGATGTCAGACCGGAGAATAGGTTGCCTTCTCAGCGGAGGATTAGATTCTTCTCTTATTACTGCACTTGTAGTTAAACTGGCCAAGGAAGAAAAAATACCTTATAAAATTCAAACATTTGCGATTGGTATGGGTGACTCTCCAGACCTCGTGGCGGCCCGAAAAGTGGCGGAACATCTTCACACTGACCATCATGAAATCATATTTGATGAAAACGATATCCAGGAAGAATTAGACAATGTTATTTATCATTTAGAAACTTTTGATATTACAACAATACGTGCAAGCCTTCCTATGTTTCTTTTGGCAAAATATATAAAAAAGAATACTAACACTACAGTAATATTTAGTGGCGAAGGTGCTGATGAGCTAGCACAGGGTTATATCTACTTCAGAGATGCTCCTTCTGCTTCTGCTGGTCATGAAGAAAGTATTCGTCTCCTGTCAGACATATATCTTTACGATGGGTTGAGAGCTGACCGTACAACTAGTGCATTTAGTCTAGAGCTAAGAGTGCCATTTTTGGATATTCAGTTCACAAACCATTATTTAAGCGTTGACTCGAAATTACGCCAACCACAAGATGGGGTAGAAAAGCATTTATTAAGGAGTAGTTTTGATAATAGTGGTCTCTTGCCCAGTTCTATCTTATGGCGACACAAGGAAGCATTCAGTGACGGCGTTGCCTCTGTCAAAAAGTCATTATTTACCACTATAACTGAGATAATTTCGGAGAGATTAAAGGACGAAGATAAAGATTACGAGGGTTTACAGCCTACAACGAAGGAATCAACGTACTACAGGTATATTTTTGAGAAATCTTTCCCTGGACAACATTGTTTTACTCCATATTACTGGATGCCAAAATGGGTGCAAGTTTCAGATCCATCTGCAAGATTTATCAAACATTACGCAGCGACAGCAGATGATTAATTTTTACTTCATTTCCTTATTTTCCTTTATTTAAACTAGTTTACACAAAAAACGTAATGACAGCCTGCAGCCTGATCTACTTTTAATTTAAATGTAATGGATTATTTCTGAAGTGAGTGGGTCAAGATTCCAACCAAAGTTACTGACAAATATATCTAATTAGAAATGACAGCTATACATTACTAGTAAGTTATCTAATTATAACAATCGAATTTTATTTTTTAATTCCTTACGTGTTGATGAAATGATTCATTCATATATTTTATTTGTACCTAAGTAACTATATAAAACATTGCTAGAACTGCTGCAGTATTTACATACTTACAGTCTGATATTGTTTTAAGTTTATTTCAGAGATTGCCCTGCATGCAAAAAGCAAACAAGGTACTTAAATGTGTATGTATAGTCGAGGGCAGATAAACCTGACATAGAATTAAAAATCTTCTCTGTATAAAGATACTTTAAATATAACTAAGTACTCGTACGTATAATTTCATTTTTAATTTATAGCATGCAAACGTAGATAACTAATACAGTTTATTAGTGTATTAAACTTAAATTTGGGGTAATCTAATACACCTTTTGACTTATATTAATTCTGTGCCTTTTGTTAAATTTTGTACTTGCCTACATAAATTGTTCTGGTACATACATTCATATTTTGATCTGGTTACCGAATCTCCAATAGGATAGGAAGGTATTATGTGTGGTTTTTTTTATAACTTAGCCACAGAAAAATGAATATGATATGTTTGTTTCGAAATTCATGAGTGACTGTTAGGCACAGACATCTAATGATTGGGTACCGATGAAAAAACAGTAAAAAAATAAATAATTTTTGAATTTTTGATTGAAATAAATAGATTGGGACCATTCTTCACGAAAAGAAAATATTAATAATATAATTATAGGTATTGTTAATATAAATTGTTGATTATGTTTATTTTTAAACACGAGGTCTTTTCATGCACTAAACTAATACAGCATTGACGTCACACAGGTGCAAGTTAACGCAAGTGTTTAATCGTCCGATTGAATTAAATTTACTGAATAGGTATACAGTTTAGAGAAGGAATGTGTGTGACGTCTAAATTCTTATCAGTTGGCCTTGTGTTTATGGTTCATTAAAGATTGATACATGAGACATTGCATTTTATTATAATACGATATTACTCCGTGGTGATGGTATAAAAATTGTTAATAGCTTGGCTATTATACTAGTTGTATAGGTACCAACCTACATATTTTGATATTTAATAACAATTACTATGTAGGTAGGTACCTATTTATTAAAATTAAAGGTCGGATATTCGGATACCTATTTATATATTTACCCACCTAAACTTGAAGTTGGTTATTATGGAAATTGAATGCAGTTTTATATCGAAATTAATAGATAATACTGCATTTTTATTCAACTTTTCACGTAATATGTAAAAAACAAAAAGTTTTATGGAAAATATTTTTATTTCAAGTAAGTGGAGATTACCATTAGGGTAATTCTAGGGGAGTTGGCCGTATGGGAAAGATGGCCAATAGAAAAAACTCAGGCTCACAAACGTCAGATGGCGTTAGTAATTAACCAGTTCGATGCGGGTTGGTACCGACATTTGCACACGAAATCCTTGCGACTAAAAAATTAAAAAATTAGTTTTTTTTTCGCTTTATTTTATTAGCATATATTTTTGATATAAGGAACATTTTGAAAAATGTCTTTGCTTTTATGTGTTTTTTTTCAAGTGAATTAGTTTTCTTGTATTCTAATGAAGAAACATTTTCAAATACTCCAACTCCAACCCGTGTTTTACAAATTGATTTGGCCATCTCTACCGGAGCAAATGGGTCAGATTGCCTTATTGAATAGACACTACCAAAGACTATTAGAAAAAAATTATATGCGTACAGTCTCCGACAGCAGTTGTGAAGAAATTCCTATGGACCTCTGCAATACCTCGGAAAGTGAGAATGACTAAAAAGAGGAAGATAACAGAGGTTGTGAAGAAAATTATTACAAGAAGGAAGAGTCGAAGGGTAAAGAAAAAGGAAATAATTGGTCAAGTTCATGTTGGGCCACGGCGTGGCCGGCGGCCAATGTAGGGCCGCCACGCGCAATGTAGGGTTCCGAAGGTTATCCTGTAAAAATGCGGACACATGAACCTATATTTACTCCCAGTTTTATATAACTTATGAAGATAACCTAAGTATATACCATCATAACGTGGCCTAACGGTTAACGACGACCTCCGTGGCCTAACGGTTATCACGCCAGACTGCCACACCGGAGGTCCCGGGTTCGATCCCCGTTCAGGTCAAGACTGAAAATGATCTTTTTCAGATTGGCCTGGGTCTTGGATGTTTATCTATATATGTATTTGTCATAAAATATAGTATCGTTGAGTTAGTATCCCATAACACAAGTCCCGGACTTACTTTGGGGCTAACTCAATCTGTGTGTTGTCCGTATATATTTATTTATTTATTATATTTATTTATTTATAAGACTAAAAATTGTTCCTACGAATATTTTTCAAACTAAAATCAATTTTGTAAGTTTATCGTTTATTACTCATTAACATGTAAAGTCTACATAGCCGTGATAATTTTCCTTTCAAATTCATTATATATGCCAGTTATTATATTTTTTTTCATGTATCCACTCTCCACCAGTATCGGGAGGGGGGACACTTGACTAACAAAATTTAGTTAAATATTTCGCAAACGGATTCCTAAAACAAAAAATGGTCTTTACATGCTCATTTTTAAAAGACCTATCAAATGATACCCCACATGATGGTGTAATCGAAAGAAAAAAAAAAACATTCCCACTTTAGGTGTTTCCTTACACCTAAAGTGGGAATGTTTTTTTTTTTCTTGGCCCCCAAAAAAATTTTTTTTTTCGTAATTTTATTCTACAGTTAACTCCGCGTAATAAATATTATACCAAATTACAGTTTTCTAGTACTAGTAGTCTCAGATAAACTGCGGACAGACGGACAGACATGACGAAACTATATTCCTTGTTTACTTCGGAACCCTAAAAAGGGTACTGGCCAACTCTCCCAGATGCTTCTGGCCATCACACCTGTATATCCCCGGGAGTGATGGCCAGTCTTACTTTATTTTAAGATACCTATAAGTGCCAAATTGTTTATATTTTGTACTGTGTTTTTTTTTTACTGTTATTTCTGGCTTACCCAAACCATTTTTTGAGATAGGTATTCGGCTTATAAGGCGGTAGCTACGCCCCTGCTATTAATCATTATTAAATTAAAAATAACTTATAAAATTCTAATAAATTTATTTCAGTTCTTTGGTGATATTCTAGCTGGAAATATAACTTCGTAGAATAAATACTTCAATAGAGTTATCATAGCTAAATAAGATAGCGTTATAATAAATCAGCCTTGTCGATGTTGTTGCCACAACTCGTGCGCAGTACCAGCGGCGCCCACGAAAGAAAGTCCTTTGCCCTGTAACAAAATAAAATCATTGACGTAAGATTTATTATGATCTTTGTGTAAGTGAATATTTATTATTCATCTCATCTGCATAATAAATATGTAAAATATATAGTATCCACATATCGTTGTTTCATAGATTGCACACATGTTATAGGTACAACGTCCAACAACACACCGTTGGAATCGCGATTGGTCTAACCTAAGACCAAATCTGTTGAGATCTTTCATTATTATCATCATCCCATTATCTGGGACATCCCTGCTGGGTATAAGCCTCTTACACCAACCTTCTCTATCCTGGGCCACAATCAAGATATTTACTTTGTGACTATTGACACTATGCTCCAACTACATTATTTTTTATCCCGAATTCTAAAAGCCTTGTAATTAGCCAGATCGGTTAAAAGTTTTTAATAAATTTCGAACTTACAATAGCCTTAGCGCCTTTCTTGAGCGCGTTGACGTTGACCTTAGGCGCAGCTTGTCCTCCGCTGAGCAGCAGCGCGAGCGCCACCAGCACCATACAGAACAGTCCAGTCAGCTTCATGTTGAGGGAGAATGTCTTAACCACTGGAGATGTCAAGTGAGAATGTCCAGTTATGATTCTCAGCAGTATTTAAATGCAACACGTTGCTATGGCGTATAGGTAAACCTAACGGGTTTACCCTATTGAGATGTCCAATTCCTTTTGACGCAAGTACCTTATATGGGTAATTAACATTGTAAGCAATAAAATTGGATCCACACATCCTTAAACTTATGAGTAGGTATCTACAACAAATTGTACCTATCTCTATAATTATTGGTATCTACCTAGGTATGTAGCTTCGACTCGCAGATTCAGCTGGACGGATTTGGATAAAATTTGGTACATGGATCAATACCCGTGTACCAAATTTTTGGAGTGCTTAGGCACTAAAGAAAATTTAATAAACACGTTGTCCGGAGCATGAAGAGAAAAGGGCACAAAATGATTTCATCCAAAGAAATAGTTAATGCCTATTCCTAAAAAGTACCTACCTACAACAAGGCAAGAAAGCAAAGGGCTTGCTGGAATAAATGGGTTATTGTAAATTCGTCCTTAGAGTTAATTCGGTACCTAATTAATATTCCATACATTCAAAGTAAATTCGGTACTTCTTTAAAAATTATTATTTTTTGTGGTAAATTTGCCACTCAGGTTTTTTTTTGTAAAGTGTACAGTTAGTAGTATAATGATAACTCACAATGTAGTATTTAACTAGCTGATTTTTATATTAGATACGTATATAAAATTATAACTATTTTATACCTTAACTTTACAAATTGGCTGGCTATGATTATATCAAAGTTCGAAGAATTTTGTATTATATAAAAATAATTGCCATACTTTAACCCGACTGTTTTTATACAAATTACTAGACGTATGAGAAATGATGAAGCTATTGTTGTAAATTAATATTTTATACCTTAACTGATTTTATCATATTGGGTGCTGCTTCATTTTTGTTGCTATCTGTACGAAAAACCTTACGTTACCGAATTAACTATAAAAATTACAACGAGGAACGAATTTACAGAAAGTTTTTAGGTACCGAATTAACTCTAGGGACGAATTAACAATAACCCAATAAACTTTATATTTCCAACTGATATTACATAACCATTGAACGGATTTAACACTCAAGTCTTCAAGGTTAATAACATAACATTATTACTATATGAGAACGGTGCGACATAATATCTTCTTATTATATAGATACCTACTAGATATGCCCGCGGCTTCCCCGCGTGAACAATGCTTTTTCCCGGAATGAAAGGTATAGGTACCTATGTCCTTTCTTAGTACTTTTTACTAAGTGTAGGTATGTCAAATTTCAGTAAAATTGGTTCAGTAGATAAAGCGTGAAGAGGTAACAAACAAAGAAGCTCGCTTTCGCAATTATTATATCAGTTAGTAAATTAGTATAACAATATTAACAGCTAGGTACAAAGATAAGTAGAAGTGAATGTAGGAAACCTTTGCCCTGCAGTGGGACAATATATACTTAGGTTCAATATTAAAAAAAAAAAAATACTGTGGGCAAGTACTAAGCAGATATCACAGAAAGCTGAATAAGTACAGATTATGGCTGTACTAAAGTAAAGTTGCTTATAAGAGAAGTTACAGTTTACGATTTAGTCAAGTTACCCTTTTTAGCGAACGAAGGTTCGTTCAAATCAAATACATATTATAAATTACCTAGATTAGGCAGGCAGGTAGAATCTATGTATAACAGGCACTATAACTTAGCAGAAGTACCTATATCTTTACTAAACTTTCATACACACTGAAAACTACTGCTGGACAGTACTGGACATACGTCTCTCCCATGGACGACTTCAGACATTTAAGTAAACTCTATTTTTTCTTAATTGTCCTATTATGTAAACAATCTTCACAGTACATTTTGTTGAAAATAAATCAAATATGTATATTTTATTTAATTATTATATATATCTATTCTAACCTGAACATTCTAAAGTAAAACATTTATTAACCACGAAAGTAATTTCCTAAAAAGTCTGTTTTAATTTATATTGTTGTAAAATCATAAAAAGACATGGTAAGATTGTTTACGTAATAGGACAATTATGAATAAATTATTAGGAATAAACGGACTTTACATATGAAGTACCAGGCACCAAGAACATATTTTTCTTTAACTAAAATGTAAGATTTGATTTAGTAATCCGATCTAAAAATAAACATTTCTCTCCAATACATTTAAATAAATTCCAAAATTTAATAATTTCTTTGTAGAATACAAAGATTAATTCGTTTTAAAACGTTTGAAAGAACAATGCGCGCTCGCCGATTTCTGTTCCAATAATATTCCTTTCCTCGAAAAATAAGGAGAAGCTGAAATAGCAATCAACGCGAACGCCTTCATTTACATGGAAATGATACTTCTAATATAATGACAGGTCGGTACCTACTTAATCCTAAATTGCTTTATCTTAGTCTTCAGCTAAAAGTACTTACTATTGCTACTTTGGATAAAATATAAGACTTGGAAATCAGTGCTTGGCAATAAGAAAATTTAATTTTAATTTTTGTAAACAGGGCCCTTATAAAGAAGATTGTTTCCTTACCGGAGGTAATCCTGAATCAGATACCTTTGTATACTAAAAAGGAAGGAATAAGGAACTAAATATTTTATATAATTATTTTTTGACCGGGAAGAAAACCCAAAACAAGCTCCCACGTACAATTATTCACTCATTTCATTAGTCAATGCGCTGATACCAAAATTATAACTTATTATTATAGAGAACTATAATTCAAAAAACTATAGGGAAACTTACCGGTCGGGGTAAACCCACACGTCTGATCTACTTGGTTTTAAAGTTCCGTATAAATGGATTCAAGGGTTGTGATTGGTCATTCTGATTTGAGTTCTCAAGTGGTGTAGACATTCTCCCTCAACATGAAGCTGACTGGACTGTTCTATATGGTGCTGGTGGCGCTCGCGCTGCTGCTAAGCGGAGGACAAGCGGCTCCTAAGGTCAACGTCAACGCGCTTAAGAAAGGCGCTAAGGCTATCGTAAGTATTTCTACTGTATATCCAAAAAATTGAATGGAATATGGAAGACATTCCTTAAAGAGTCTCTCTCTGTTACTTTTTGTCGTAAGTCCGATGGATCTGATGAAGTAAGTGCAGAACAGCTGATCTGCACTAAGAACTGCAGATCGAATCTAGCTCTTCTATATGACAGATATATAGGTACTATAAAGATTTATTTTATTTTATTAGGTACTTAATGACCATTAAAGTTGTTCTAAACACATACCTAGTGAAAAGAATATTCAATAAAGGTAACAGATATGTAGGTATCTAGATATTATATTTTTCAATATTTGTTCAAATAAGAATCTTTCGAACGCTTTATAGAATTGTGGAGTAAAAGCACCTCAAAGTCTTTGTTATCCGAGAAAATCGGTTGGAAATCGAAAACTTACTTGTATCCAGCTTACTTAACATAATGTGGAAAGGAAACTATAAAGTTTCAAAGGAAGACCATTTGCGGAACTCAATAGACAATAAATCTGTTTTCAGATTATATTTACCTATTTATGTAGGTACTGTACCTATGTAAATACATGTTACGTCGCAAGATAATGCTCAAGCCGAAGTTTTTGTCTTTGTTCTGTTTTTACTATGTAAAAGTTATTGATTTATCTAATGTCATTTTTACAGGGCACAGGCCTCAAATTCGTGGGTGCCGCCGGAACCGCGCACGAGTTGTGGCAACAACATCGACAAGGATGAACCTATTTTGTTATAAAGTGAACTATTAATTTATTTAAAAATACCAAAGATGAAGAATATATAAATAGATATTATAATACTCAAGCACTATTATTTCTTCCTTTTCCTTGTAACTTATTTCAGTACCAATCAGCCTGTAGGATTTTTATATACTAAAACTACTTAAGCACATACCAAACCAAATGCATGATAAAATAACTAATTAGGTATGTACTTATGTAGTGTTAGGATTACGTGTATTCTAAGGCAGTTTGCCGATTACAAAAACTTGTTGGAGAACCATTTGATAAAAGAATTCTTTCAGCTATTGATCGTTGTTATTATCTCCTATTTAACCTTATTCAAAAGGTCAATAATGAGATTGATATTAGTTGTTATCTAAATTATAAGAAATATTCATGGTTGGCAATTATAACAATGGCTATGTTATCTGAGTGAGTAAATATATCGAGAATACAAAGAGTTCTGTTAGGTATGGTGGAATACAAAAAACTTTATAAACCTATGCACATATTTGACATACTTACATGAACACTAAAAAAATTAATTTTTTTGGCAGTCGTGTAATAAAAGAAATGAAGCCTTGACTTAAATAGTCCAAAATTTTAGTTTATCAATACACCCTTTCTTACAGTTTTTCACCCTCTATTGAAATATATATCTAGCTTTTCTCCCATTCAAATTTTAAATTTTATTTTTTTCCCTAATTTCTGAATTAAAAACCAGTGTATAAATTACACAGGAAAAAATAATTATCATCATCATATCAATCGTATTGAATTTCCCCATCTTAGGAATTCGCACGATGTTCTAAACAGGAAAATCAGTTTGTTTATATGTAAATTGGTATAAATAGGACGGGCTATAAGTTTATGGGCATTCTCACTTGACATCTCCAGTAGTGTAGACATTCTCCCTCAACATGAAGCTGACTGGACTGTTCTGTATGGTGCTGGTGGCGCTCGCGCTGCTGCTCAGCGGAGGACAAGCCGCACCTAGCCCCAAGGTCAATGTCAACGGGATTAAGAAAGGCGCTAAGGCTGTTGTAAGTATCACTGAAATAAGAGTAGTTCACTTGCTACTATAACTATAGCTTAGGTTTCGTTCGTTCTCCTTAAAATTAGCAAAATAATACTTAAAGTATGTTTTTAAATTGTAAAATAACACAGAAGCCTTTATTTTTCTAAGGTGTATCTATCTATATATACCTAGCTGCATTCATTAAAAAAAGTTAACCTTTGTTCATAAAAACTAAGAGCTAATTTAAAGTTTTAGACTTGACGCTATGCTATCTACCGCAAAACCGAAAAATAAGTAGATTTTTTTAAGTTTTTTAATTAAGAACAAACTTCGAGCAACAAGGACTTCTGAGCGCGGAATCATAGTTAGAATTACAAAGAAGTACATAGGGTACCTTTCATCCTGGGAAATGGCACTGTATCTGAAGGACATTCACGCGGGAAAAAGCAAATATTTTATAATTATAAAATTATTTACGTTATTTCCGTGTAGTTTTATGAAAACAAGAGAAAGTCTTAATAAACATTGTTTGTTACAGGGTAAAGTCGTTTCCTTGGCGGGCGCCGCGGGTACTGCGCACGAGTTGTGGCAGCAACGACACGGATGATTTTATTTTTAGGATGTAATTTTTATTTCTTATTATGAATAGTCCCTAATTACACCAAAGTGATAAATATATTATTGGAATAAAACTAAATAAATTGTTGTGATAAATTATAATACATTTTTATTATATTACAAGCTGCCCCCCTGGACTCTGCTCTCGTAAGATTTTTGGAAGAAATTTATTGAAATCCGTATTTTTACACGGGTAAAATAAAACCTGGAATAGTAAGTGGAGTACCCTACTAATATATAAATTGGAATTCCTGTGGAGTTATCACATCGCGGCTTGCGGTGATAATTTTCATTGTAGCACAATATTTAAGCGGCATTTAATTATTTATTTAATTTTTTATTAATTTTAGCGTTAAGTCCACCATTTGTACCTAAGTTTTGTGCAATAAAGTTTTAAATATAATTATTGGCCAGCTTTTTCATACACGATGTCAAGTCAATAAAAATTGCCATGGAAAGCCTAACTTTTTCTGGGAAGATACATTGGCAACTGCTAGTTTTAATCATACCTACACAATTATTGTAATTTTATCCTAATGTCAAGGAATTCTTCTAACCACTTTTCAGCCCGAGTCCCGTTACAGTAAATATTAATTATGTTTTCTTATTGTTATTTTTACATAAAATCTAACAAAAACTATAGATAGTTTATACTATCCGACTGACTGTATGAACCATATAGGTCGGCTGTGCTTATGATAAGTGTCAAATCTATTGATTACTTACATGAAAACTCCATCAGTAGATATGTTTGAATTTGATATATTTTTTTAAATTACAACCTTATGTGAGAGTGCGCAAAAATCTTTGCCCAAGGCGCCATTAAATTGTTTGCTACGGGTGAAAGTATTTATTACCATTTTACAAAACATTTTCCTTTATTTTATGTACCTATATGCGTTCAATCGGACTATGTGGAAATCTATGAGGGAAACTTAGGACATCTTGTGTTTGTGTCTACGTGCTTTATCTCTGTGTAATGATTTAATAAGCGCTTACTTTTCCTTTAATTATTTAATCATCAATATCAATACATATAAAATAGTTTGTGTTTGTTCGTAGGATATATTTAAGAAAAAAAAACTATGAGGGGTTTTCTAGGGCCAATAGAATCCAAAACCATCAGTAGTACTCGCACCACGCAAACCTAATGGACCAAAATTTATGTGTTCACTGTTGTATTGTTAAAGGTCTAACTTAAGATTTGGCGTAGATTTCATTTTGATACGCCGCTTAGAACCTGTGATATTAACAATAGCAACTAGCAAATTGCTCTGAGAAAAAGCATCTTATACTGCTATAAGTCTTATACTAGTCACAGAAAAGCCATGCCTAAAATGTATGTCTGCTCAAAAATGCACTGCTAAATGCGAAATTAATGCCAAGAGTACTAATCTGCTAAATTAGCTCTTAAAAGCGCATTGAAGTTTAAAATATACGATATATTCAAGTACTAGTCCTAAAGGAGCAAGATATGGGAGTTTAAAGCTACCCTAAATACTTTAGTATCAATAAAGACTTAACCAAGTTCACATCTTATGTACCTATAGAAATGCGTTAATAAGATACATACAAGACTACTAATCTTGGAAACGCCATTGAATATGCAGGCTATGATAGAAATCCTATATAATAAAGATTCTTGGCTGTTACAGGAGTATGAGCATTAAATGAAAGCTTCACTGTTCTCATATTTGGCTAAAAATCCTAAACTTATCATTTTGCCATATCAGTAATAACAAGTTTAAATCTCACAGAAGAAATTGCAACGAATTTAACTAAATACAACTGTTATGGACCTAAAAAAATGAAAGAAAATGAAACGGAACGGAGGGTTTAGATGAAAAGTCATTACCAAATACAGAATTACCAAAAAAATCTTACGAATCAAGAAAAGTGCGCCAATGACAAAGAAGCTAATGGTTCCGCACAAAATTTTCATGAAACGGGATATGCTATTAGTGAATCCGTCCATGTAATATACTTATACATCAAACTGTAAGGTTTAAAGTTTGATTGTAGCAGTTAGTTCAAAAATAAACAACCCTGTAGGGGTAAACTACACTTTTGAATAAATTGATATGATAAATGATAACGGAAAGGTATAGAAATGATACGACCAGTCCGGTTGGGTGTATGTAACAGACTTTTTATTGCGATTACTGAATTAACAAACGAGCCGCGTCAGCAAAACGCGGCGCTTGGTAAAATGTACGAATATAGCTCGTACATCTTGGCTCTCAAGAAAAAACAGATATGATAATAATTATGATCGAGCCACAAACCGAGAAAAAGTAACAAATATAACATGAAAAATATTAAAAATGTAAAATTTAAAAATGTTCTATGCTAGTTTGATATATATATATATATATAAATGTCTAATGTTCAGTTGTTAATTGTTCATTGGGGATTTCGAGTCTTACGGAACGCTTTATCATAGGAGAGGTTGCCTTATCGACACTAATGATAGATTCGCGCACTTCACTTGGGACACTTTGTAATCCGCGCACATTAAAAACCACCATTTCACTATCTCTATCCGCTGGAGCGCCCTCCTCCGCGGGCTGCTGAGGGCCCGGCGGCGGCGGCGGCGGCCGGGTGGCCGACGCTGCGCCAGCCAGGCGAACGCATCGCGCTCTCACACGCTGGAATACGATCACGCTTCCTATGATAGCCAGCAAGCCAATGATAAGATATCCCAAAGTGTAGTGATGGATATCATGAACAGTGAGCTCACCATTAGACTGTTCCTTAAGATCTGATAATTGGGAGTCTATTGAACGCCATTTATCAGTTTGATTATCCAAGGGAGTGATATGTATAGCACTAGACGTATTTATTAATTTGTTTAGGATAGACACCTCTGGGATATCCACTCTCTGATTGATATTGATTTGATTCATATAGTTATTGTGTGCTAAAATAGAGAAGTCACTGCCCTTTATGGTGCACATAGAGTCAATATGAATGATACCGTAGCCTCTCAGCTGTTTTGACGTCACCTCAGCTGGGCATAAGATGCGGACGATGCACTCATCACAGCAAGCGAACAGCCAGGTGTTGTCGGCGTGTAACTTAATCCAGCTCTCTCGGCAACTCGATACCTCCGACGTGCACGGTGATAAGCTCGGGCCATTGTTTATTAATTTAATGTCGCATATTGATTGTTTTATATTGATATCATATATTGGCCTATCCAAGGAGCAAAATAATTTTTCTTCTGATGCGTGTTTACATGTTGACAAATCACTCTCGGATAAAAATATAACTGAGTCTCTCTTGACGTTAAAACCGATGAATGGGAACGCCGGAAAAATTTGGTACACCTTGTCATCCCTTTTTTGTGGTATGCTAAAAATTTTGTCCAACTCAAACAGATCGCCCCCCACTAATGGTACCTTGACTTCTACGATGAGATACTTTTCGGTGATCCTTGCAGAGGCTCGAAGTAATTTGTAGAGTTGCATGATATTTGATCTGTCGACGGGAAGTACGAGGTCTCCTTGTAGTTGTCCAGAAATAATATTTACTTGCCGTTGCAATTGTTCTGGAGGTAACATATGAGTACTTATGTGTCCTTGATAAATGTCTGTTACCGTATCGATTAATGTTTGTTGAATGCTTTTTATTTTCGTTATGATAATATGAGACGTTAACGATGATAATGAGAAATAAAGGGCGTTGTTTGTGTCTACTCGAATACGATTGGATTCCAGATTCATCTTGTTGACTTGTTGTTCTATGAGAGCGAAATTCCTTTTCATGACGTCTTCATGTCTCTTCAGTATGTTAGACTCCGCTTCCAAGATGATAGTTTGATTGCGGATTAAGTTTTGTAAGTGGTTATCATGCGAATTTAGGGTTTCTATATCCTTTTGATATTGCTCAGCAAATCTTTCATCCAAGACACCGAATAACGAGTTGGCAATATATCCGACGCCGTTTATTAATCCTCTTTTTTGTCTTCTGTTATTTAGATTTGTAGATAAAATAGAGTTATAATGATCAATTTCATCAAGGTCATGAACCAATTGTAGGATGATATTATCTTGCAAAAGCCTGTCAGTACTCAGTGAGCAGCCTTTGACGTGTGATACATATTTACGTACATCATTTATACTCTCCCAGTAGGAGCTCATGTTATAAAATAGGATAAGTTTCCAATCATCTCGTATAAACTGAACCTGTGATATTCTATCGAAGTATAATCCTTGATGACTATTTAACTCTGTGATATTAAATCCTTGCTGATGTTGGACGCTTGGTGATATTAGGAATGATAGACACATGAAAATTGATAAAAATAAGTTCTGAAAGACCTTGCGTCGTGGTCTTTTGCTACGTTGATCTTGATCTGTATCTATAGAAGCGGGTTTGTTTTCGACAGGGGAAGGTGAAGATTCTTGTGCTGGGAGCAACGGAACTAATTTGATAACGGGTCTTTTGATAATATTACTTTTCGTTTTGATAGATACTACTCTGACATTTCCGTCTGTTCCGGGATGTGTTTCTAGTACCCGTCCCATTGCCCACTTGCCTGGGGGCAAGTTATCCTCCTTCACAAGTACTACGTCACCGATTTTGATATTTTTATCTTGAGTTCGCCATTTAGATCTTATTTGTAACTGCTGCAAATATTCGGATGACCAGCGCTTCCAAAACTGTTTGTTCATTGATTGTACTAGCTGCCATCTTTTTGGTAGGTTGATATTTTCAGGTTCTGGCTGAGGTCTTCCTAATAACGGTCCACCGATTAAGAAGTGTCCAGGGGTAAGTATAGGTTCATCTGGATTTTCAGTTAATGGACACAGCGGCCTCGAGTTGAGGCATGCTTCAATTTGATGTAAAAGGGTACAGAACTCCTCGTAGGTAAGTTTTTGTTCTCCAAGGACTCTTTTCAGATGATACTTGAGACTCTTGACGGAGGACTCCCATAGCCCGCCGGCGCTTGGATTCCCAGGGGAGTTGAAATGCCATTTTATATCCATTTCAAGATGGTTGAAGAAGTCCTGATTGATAGTTGCTAAGATTTCCTGATACTCCTTCCGAAGAACCTTATAAGCGCCCACAAAATTGGTGCCATTATCACTGTATACGTCACTGGGAACGCCTCGCCGTGAGCAGAACCGTTGGAATGCAGCCAGAAACGCTGGAGTGCTCAAATCCGAAACTAACTCCAAGTGCACAGCTTTTGTCGAAAAACAAACAAAAATCGCTATATAACCTTTTGAAGTACGGACCCCACGGCCCCTATTTAGTTTTAGATCTACACTTCCGGTGAAGTCAACACCTACGTTGGAAAAAGGTCTGGACTGAACAACTCTTGCTTGTGGCAAATCTGCCATTATGGGTTGATATTTGTTTTGACTGAAACGCCTACACCTTACACATGTTCGGAGTTGTCTTTTAACCGTACGCATGCCGCATAAAATCCAGTATTTATTTCTGATATATGATAAGGTAAGTTTAGCTCCCCCATGTAGAGTAGTAGCATGCGCTTGATTTATGATAAGATCCGTTAGCCTACTGTGACTGGACAAAATGATAGGATGTTTAGATGACCAGTTGATGTCCGCGTTAGTTAACCGACCACCAACTCGTAGTAGACCCTGATCGTCGATAAATGGATTGAGGCTAGCTAGTTTACTGGTTTTATGGACATGCCCTTTGTTTTTTAAGGAATTTATATCTTCTAAAAATTCGTAATTTTGAATAGTTTTAATGATAATGTTGTAAGCTAAATTTAGTTCATTAGATGTTAAGTACGATGACCCAGTATTTACGTCACCTTTACCCGCTCGTGTTCGCGTGATGAAACGTAACACCCAGGTCATTGTTCTTGCGACATATGATAGTGAACTACAATTATTTATTAAATCAAATACAATTGTAGAATGATTATAATTTAAGGCTGCGGACACACTAGGCTTTTTAATTCAATGCTTGGTTCTTGATATTTTATGATAGGTTTATTCTCCGCTTTCATAGTTGTAAGAAATTTTGGACCTTGCCACCACTGGTGGTGTACTGATAATTTATCCATGGATATGCCCCTAGTAGCACAGTCAGCCGGATTTTCTTCCGAACTGACATGATTCCATTGTGCTGCTGGAATTATTTCTTTGATAAGTCGGACTCTATTAGCCACAAACTGCTTCCATCTAGATTCATCTCCATGGATCCAGCCGAGAACTACCATTGAATCCGTCCAAGCATGAATGGTTACATTTTGTTTTGATAACGCTTTAAGAACTTTTTTGATAAGTTGGGACAAAAGTAATGCTCCGCAGAGTTCAAGACGGGGAAGTGTAATTGTTTTATTGACCGGTGATAATTTTGTTTTAGCAACGATTAGCCTCGATGTGTTCCCACCCTTACCTACAGTGACACAGTATACGGCGCAAGCGAAGGCTTTCTCCGATGCGTCGCAAAAACCGTGTATATGGTATTCATTTTCTGTGTCACCCATGTGACGTGGGATGTTCAGTTGATCTATGAATTGAAACTCTTCGCGCATCTGCTCCCATTCTTTTAAGATGTTTGATGGCAATGTATCATCCCATGATAAATTTAATGTCCATGCTTTTTGGAACAAGAGCTTAGCTCTAATGCTCAAAGGGGAAATCCAACCCATAGGGTCAAATAACTTTGATATATTGGACAATAACTGCCTTTTTGTGTAACATTTGTCATCCTCGCTGGACTTGAATATGTTATCAAATACGAATGAGTCAGACGAAGGGTTCCATTTCAATCCTAGTGTTTTCCGTGACTCGGAACATCGGAATTCAAATGGGCTATTTAATTTGTCGCTTGATAAATCTTTTACGAGCTCTTCGTTATTACTAGACCACTTACGAATGTTCATGCCGGCCCCCTTTAAAATGTTAATCAATTGATTTTGGATTTCTTTCGCCATTGGGAGTGAGTTACTTCCGCCCAGGTAATCGTCCATATAGAAATTGTTTTTTAAGGCGGACGAGCCTAAGGGATATTTGTTTGCGTCATCAATGGCGAGCTGTTTTAGGGTCCGCATGGCTAAAAATGGTGCAGCCTTGGTACCGTACGTAACCGTTGCGAGATGATATGTACGAAGAATCTCGCTAGAGTCCGATCTCCAAATGATTGATTGTAATGGTTGATACGATTTGTTAACAAAAATTCTACGAAACATTTTTTCGATATCCGCTGTCATGACGTACTCGTACTGCCTCCATGTTATGATAAGAGATTGAAGGTCAGCCTGTAGATTGGGTCCACGCTCCATTAGGTCGTTAAGGCATTTCCCGGTGGAGGTCACCGAGGAAGCGTTGAAGACCACACGGAGTGAGGTAGTAGTGGAATCCAATTTTAGTACACCATGATGTGGTAAAAAATGTTGGAAGGTCACTGGCGGTGTTTACTGGTGCGGGAATCATTTGACCTAATTGTTGATATTCCGCCATGAACTGTTTATATTTTATTGAAAACTGATCATTTTTGGCTAGTTTGCGCTCTAATTGATAAAATTGTCCTAAAGCTTTAGATTTCGATTCGCCGAGCTTTTCCTCGAAACCTTGTTTCATTGGTAACCCGACTTCGTACATACCGTTTTCTAGGCGTGTTGTTGTGGATTTGTAAAATTCCTCACAGTATTGATCACCGCTACTCATATCCGAGGATGTGGATATATCTTCCACTTCCCAATATTTTGATAAGTCTGACAGATCAGTGACGACAGCATGACAATTAAATGTTTTTACATTGCCAGACAGAACCCAACCTAGTCTGGTTTGTTGGGCGATAGGCGATTGAGACGGCCCTTTGATAAGGCCGTTCATGATAATTTCAGAATAAACGCTTGCATCCAACAATAAGTCGATTGGACGTGATAAGTTGTAGTCAGGGTCTGCCAGATTAATATTTTGGATATGAGACCAGGACTGCTTAGTGAACGTACTGTTAGGTAAGTTATTAATGACTTTTGATATTACTAAAGCTTTAGTTGTAAATTGATAATTATCGTATATTGAGTGGCACTCCATTGTGACCATGCCTTTACTTTGTTTTACACCGTCACCTATGCCCGCTACGGACGCATGATATTTACGACGGTGAAGTCCTAATTGTTGAGCAATGTTATGTGACACCAGAGAAATCTGTGCTCCTTGATCGAGGAGAGCCCTTAAAGTGATAAATGACCCATCAGATGCTCGAACTTTCAACAACACGGTAGTTAACAAAATTTCTTCATCATCCCCTGCTATGTGATTCACGCTATGTTGTTTATTAGTAGGCTTACTTTCGGTGTTTCCGACAGATGATGAAGATTGCGTGGAACTAGAAGGAGATGGAATGTTTTTAGTTAATGCATCATGTAATAAGGAATTATGATCAGCGTTGCATTCTTTGCATCGCTTAGTAGAAGTACACGGGTTGTCGAAATGTTTGTATAAGCAATTTTTGCAAACGTCGTGTTTCGCAATAGCCTTTAATTTGGCATCGGACGACATGCTAATAAATTTTCTGCACTGATATAGATTATGATTATTTAAATTACAGATAGGACATTTTGAACTACGGGCATGATAGATTTTATTTTGATTTTGATATTTTTCGTGAGGGAAATTTTTAGTCGCGGATGTTGAAGGAGATGACTTTGTATTGGACATAGATTTTGATGATGAAGTATACTCTCGTTCTTTTTTGTTTAGGGGCTCCAACGCTTCAAATTTTGCTTCTAAGAAGCTGACAAACTCAGTGAGCTCTGGCAGCTCTCGCGGAGCCTTACGTGATTCTTTGTAATCCTTTAGGGTTTCCGCGTCTAGTTTCTTTGACAGAAGATAGACAAGCAACGGGTCCCACGAATTGGTATCAACCCCAAGATTATGTATAGAGTGGATACATTCGACTGATATGTCGTGAAGGCGTTTAATAGCGAAAGCAGTTTGTTTTTCGACAGTAGGCTGATTAAGGAGAGTTTCGATTTGATTATTGAAAAGAAGTTGTTTATTGTTATAACGATGTACTAAAATCTCCCAAGCCGTTTCGTAATTTTCCGCTGATATGTGGAGATGATGAATTAACCGCTCTGCTTCGCCCTTAACCTTCCCCTTCAAATGCTGCATCTTTTGAGTGTTAGTAAGAAAGTTATTATTATGAATAGCTTCAGTAAACAGATCGAAGAAGGTAGGCCACTGTGTATATTTCCCGGTAAAAATCGGAATTTCGAGTAAAGGGGTTGATTGTTGAGTATGGACAGTTGATGAGAGTTTCCTATTTAATGATCGTTTTATTTTCTTAAACTCCAGTTCATAAGAGAGATACTCATCTTCGTACGCTAAATCCCCACCCTGCAGAATGTCATCTATTTCAAGGTGAAGAGCATCAATGGCATTCCAGCGCGATTTGATATTGCGAAGTTCATCTTCGAGTTCCCATTTTTCCGAGATCTCGTCGACGTGGATAGATCTTAACATGCGACTAAAGGCCCTAAAATTAGTTCTCTGTTTTGATAGAAGTTCATCCACTTTATCATTGGGGGATGTTGCCCTATCCTGCTTTGTGGGATTAAAGTTAGACAAACTTGACCGTACAGAGTAGTACAAGTCTTTAGTTTTTGTAAAAATGTCTTCAGTAAAATACTGGCTGCTTCTATTTTCATATTTATGTAGTTCGGTATCATTCTTCTCAAATTCTACCCAGAGGTTGTCAAGTGCTATTAACCTATTTTTCAGGTACTCTGGAGTTTTCCTGCTTGCGGAATCCTTTGAGAAGTTGATTTGTATAGATTTGATAGACTCTAGAATGGCGCTTTGGCGAGCTAAGATACTTTCCATGATAAATGATGATAAAAGCTCAAAGAAAGATAAAGGAACAGTCTTACTTGATAACTCCCGTCGGGTGGCTCACCGCTCTAACTCTCGCTTCCGCTTCCCTGCGAGCCTTCCGGAACACAGAGGTGATGATACAAGGACACCGAGCACACGGTTCACCAGATTGGGGTGATAAAGTTTTTTAAAAGTGATAAAAATGTTCGCTGTTCACTGATACAACTCGCACTACGTGACTGTCACTTGATACTTTTTGTAGACGTGGTCCAAAAAATTTGACGAAACGTCTCGAATGGTCACAACGCCGAGAGTCCTTAATATTTCGAAGGACCAAAAAAAAATGTAGGGGTAAACTACACTTTTGAATAAATTGATATGATAAATGATAACGGAAAGGTATAGAAATGATACGACCAGTCCGGTTGGGTGTATGTAACAGACTTTTTATTGCGATTACTGAATTAACAAACGAGCCGCGTCAGCAAAACGCGGCGCTTGGTAAAATGTACGAATATAGCTCGTACAAACCCATTGATTATATTTTTTTATTTTTGTTTCTCTAACATATACTTAAAGAGCGAAAGCATTTTTGAGATAAAATAAAATGAGTGATTTCCCATGGCCACGTCTTGCTTTCAAGTAAATGAAAATCTTCTTTTGTTAAAAAAATATCTACTTCTAGATACTCTAACACCATAATCGTAAGTCTGAAAAAAAAAACATACATTTCAATAATTAACCATACGCAACAACCCGCAAAAGGGTTCTGCGCAACCCTAAATTCTAAATAGAGATATTATGTATGACAGCCTAAATCTGAACAGAAGTTTCACAAAAGCAATATATTATCAGATATTAGATCTTGTAACAGTCCCATTAAAGCTGGTACAGATATATCAATATTCAAGTGAATTTTAAATAGCGGAAATAATGGGGGGGCTTTGAAAATATACATATATAACAACGAAAAACTCACCTTCGCATATAAAATTGGTCGTAGCTAATCACAATTACTTTCAGTCATAAGATCGTGTTATGGCCGCTTTGTTTTTGTTGTCAATAATTTTATTTTTTAATTTAAAATCTTAACGACGCAAACACTCTGAGATTAATGTTATAACTGACTAAGGTAACTGTACGGAATTCCGGAGTGTTAAGGCGTTTTTGTCTTTCCAAGCAATTTCCAGTAAAACAGAAAAACTCAGCGATTTGAAATTAGTACTGTCGTAAAAAGTGGTTTTCAGAGAGGAGATTGATATGAAACACTACTGTATAAAACGAGGTTTTAGAAGACTAATCGTAATTTATCTAGGCGCCATAAAAGTCCATAATTGCGGAATAAAATTTGACTCAGGAGTTAATTCCGTAAATGCGTGCTCGTAATTCCGGTAGATGCTGAAAAATGCCGTTTTGCTGCAGAATTATATAAACTGAAAATATAAATATAATTTAGGTCTAAAATAAAATTATCTTATTTAAAATGTAAGGAATAAAGGTTTATTTATGTTTCTAGGTACATATCAAATCAACTTACTTCAAGCAGGGTTTAGCGAACAAAATTATATTCATTCATTTATTTGTATTTACATATAATATAATCCGTTTTTAAGTTTACTACTTTATCGCGTTCCCATGGAACCTAACGGGGCACCTAAGTACTTTTTAAAGGCATCGTAAAGCAATTACCAAAATGCACAATGGCTTTACAACAAAGGACCGTACGTAACGTTATTTTTATACTTATTTTATGGTACATATCTTTATGGTTATTGCCGAAGGAACTTTGACTAACTAATTTGTACAACCATTTTTTTATCACAAAATGTTCCGTTATTACTTCACTCTCTAGACAGACAACACGAATTTCATTTACCATCCCTTCTGGTACAAATCCACCCAATACTTATCCGAACCCAGTAAACAAGTACTAAGTACAGTGCTTCGATCAGTTATTTACCCTGTATATTAATACTAGCTTTTGCCCGCGGCTTCGCCCGCGTGAATTTCCCACGGGAACAGTGCTTTTTCCCGGGATAAAAAGTAGCCTATGTGCTATTCCAGGTCATTATCTACCTCTGTGCCAAATTTCATCGAAATCCGTCCAGTAGATTTTGCGTGATTGAGTAACAAACATCCTCACAAACTCACAAACTCACAAATTCACAAACTCACAAACTCACATCCAAACTTTAGCATTTATAATATTAGTATGGATGAATAGGCTGAATACGCAAACTATGGTATAAAAATGGTATTCTCTAAAAGACGTTACGAAATTTACAATTATTAAACTACGATGTTTGCAATTTTCATTAAAAACTTGAATGATAATTGATACTAATTTGAAAATTGACATCTACTTACCTAGTTAAAGCTGCCTAAAAGTTCAAAATTCCCATAGCTACCAAGACCGTTGTACTATAACGTAATAAGAGATACAGCCAAAAACAGTGTAGGTAATTGTGTTAACTGAAATTTCTAATGAGTAATTATTCTCAACAACACACAATGACTCAATTTCTGTAGTAATATCATCATGCTAGTAATAGGTAACAAAAATTATACTGGAACATCGAATCGTTTCAAATAAATTAGTGATTTTGTACCGAAGGCATTAGTAACGAATTTGTAAAAACTCAAAAATAGTTTCACTTTACACACGTTTTTTTTATAACAAAGAAAAATAAAATCTTAATACGTAATTTGATCACACGAAACCATGATATAAGTACTTTAGACCCGTAACAACATTCTTCGTTGACTTATTTCATCTCGGTGCCTGGATAATTACAAAAACAATATCAATTTATTGTCCTTCATTCCGTAATAGTTACATATTAACGGACATGGTTGGTTCTTCCTGTAGGTAAATGCGGCAATCAGTAAATTAAGAATTAACTAACTAAAAACTAATTGAAGTAACTTGAGACAGTAATCAATCAGTTTGTTTTAAGAACCTTAAAAATAATTGCGATATTTTGTTATGAAAATACTTACATATCACTCATAATTCCCTTATGAAAATCCGCGCGGCAGCTTGCAGTACGCTACACACGCACTAATAGTAATGGCGATTTATCGCTGACTGACTTAAGGAGACATCACAACTGAATCAACGTTGTTTGTAATTCTTTTTTACCATGTGTAATTGAATCTTTTTTGTTTATACTTGATAGATAATTACATAAATCATTAAAACAATTAGTAGTTTTCTTATTTTTTGGCCTAAACCGAAAACTTACGGAATTCCGTACACTTACGTAATATGGTACACCTACCTTATTTTAGCCATATAATGGTTCTAGGGTAGCAATTTACACGATTCGTAGCACGATTTAATGCATTTTGAAGATCAAAATGAGAGTAATTAGCATTTTGCAAGACTTGTAGTTACAATACAAATTCAGATCAAAGATCCTGAATTTTGTGCCCAAAACGGGTCTAGCAAAACACTACAAAACCATTCTAAGACTATTTCAAAATGCATTAACTCTTTCCTAAAACGCATTTCGGACTTATTTAAAACCACATTTTGCTAGTTAGGGTAAATTACGCGTGGGGTCAGTCGCGGGTCCAAGCTATAGTAACAAATAATACAAAATCTATAAGGGCAAGTTCCTTTAGTTTCAAAAGGAAAAATTACCAAGGAATAAAATTCCTCAAAGAACATACCTACTTTTATTACGACAAAAACATAGTTCCCTATTTATTTTCCTTGTCTTTTATAACGAGATATATAAGATAGATATGATTTTTATCGTATTTCGAGAATAGCTGTTCAAGCCGTCATTCATCTTCGTCGAGACTAGGTTCAATTTCCAGTGCACTCAAATATTTGTACTTTGTAAATACGCTCTAATCGATTTTGGTGCTTATTCCTGGATCTCCTTAGTGGCGTAACTTCTTCATGCGGTGATATTGGCCCAAATTTGCCACCCTAGACTCCAGTCTACTCAGCTGCTCAGCTTGCCGGTAAATCTGTCACTGGATCTCCTAGCTCTACAACCTCATTAGACCAATCGTGCGTGCGTGCAGCCAAGGTCTAAGGAATGTTAAGGTAGAACAACGAATTTATTAAATAATATCATCAAATTTATCGATTATATCATTTCGCTGCCATACCGATTTTGCGTAATGTGGAATAAGGCTACAACGATGTTTGACTCCACAATCTACTTTGATTTAACGAGATTAGAAAGTCATCGCTGGTATTGGGTAATATCATTGTGTTCCAGATTAGCATATTATTTTCAGCTGTTTTAGTTGTATGCTGATATGCTCATGGCTCCTAGGGTGACGCCAATCTTAAAGCAGCAGATCTTTAGTTGCAAATCTATCGCAGAGGCCTATGCCCACCAGCGGACAACATGTAATCCATATGATATGCAAAACTCGACGTCATGTGTGATTTTCGTTACGAACATAAAAATGATAATATGGACGTTATTGTACAAACCTAAGTTATACAAATACTTACGTAATTATAAACTTGTAAAATATTCATACCGAAATATACTAATTACTTACCAGCTTATTACTTATTCACAGCTTACCAGGAAACAATAACAAAAAAAACATCCATCGTTTCCCCTCCAAGGAATTCATAAGCGCTGGAAATTTCAAAATACAAATCCAAGTAGGAAAATCCATATTGCGTATTTACTTATTCATTTAAACAGGTCTGGCAACGTCATAGACGTCATTCAAACTTGACATCTCCAGTGGCGAAGACATTCTCCCTCAACATGAAGCTGTCTGGACTGTTCTGCATGGTGCTGGTGGCGCTCGCGCTGATGCTCAGTGGAGGACAAGCCGCGCCTAAGGTCAACGTCAACGCACTCAAAAAAGGCGCTAAGGCTATTGTGAGTAACTCTATGATTGTTTTCTTCAATGCTCAAAATCTTGATGTTTTCATGGTCATTTCACGAGTCGAAAGTTTGAAAAGGTTCTGTATATATTTCTTCCAGAGAGCTTTTAGAAACCGCGGGCTAAAGCTAAAGGAAATAACTTTAATTAATGTTTTCAAGATTTATTAATATTATGCAGCCATCAAGATTATTAAAATATCCTTCATCAGCATAGAAAGATTTAAAATGCAGAGTTACACCAGATGTTGAAACATAAAATGAATAAACATTAATTTTGCAGGGTCGTGGTATTTCTCTGGCCGGTGCGGCAGGAACGGCTCACGAGCTATGGCAGCAACGACACAACGGTTGATTTAGTTCATTAATACCCGTAGTTTATTAATGTTAACGTTCTCCTTTATTTATTTTCTATTAAACAACGTTTTGATCACCTATTACAATTTTCTTATTTTGTAACATTTTCAAATCATTTTACAAAACCCAAGAGAGTTGATTGTAAGCCGCATGATTGATTGACCTAAGAGAAAGAATATCAAATTGATCAAACAATAAGGACACAATTTGCGCCGGCAGACTTATTTCAGTCTTTGATTATTCAGCAAGTTTTACATTTTTCTTTGACATAGGCGCGTTTAAAGGAAACAACTGAACAAAGTATATTTCCCGCGGGATACGAATCTATGACACCGTAATCACGCGGGCGGCAGTTTAAAATTATTAATACCCGTATATACGAGCTTCCTTTTGTATAGGTTGGTAGGTGTTGTCCCTGATAAATGTTTATACGATGACTCGTTCAAAATCTTTATGAAAAATTTTTTACTTGCGTACCTATTCATTTATGCAATTACTATTAAATAAAATCCTTTTATTGATAACGTGCTATTACAGGAATGCTTCTACTTCTCGATATTTTTCGAATCGTCTGTGTCAAATAGGGTTCATGATTTCTCGAGCTTTTCAATTTCTCGGGTCTCGAGAATTCTCGAGGTTAATTTCTCGGGGCTTCTCGGGTTGTCGAGAAATTTACATTTACGTACGGTTCTCATATTTTCCTCTCAAATAAAAGTATCAAATCCTAACTAAATCATAAAGGCGAAAGTGAGTTTGTTTATTTATTTGTTTGTTTGTTACCTATTGACGCTTCATCTTCTGAACTAATCCTCATGAAATTTCGTATTCACATAGTAAGTACTGAGAAGGACTTAGGCTACCTTTCACCCCGGAAAATTCACGCGGGCGAAGCCGCTGGCAAAAGCAAAAATGAAAGTGAGTTTGTTTGTTTGTTGGTTTATTTGTTTGTTTGTTTGTTACTAGCTATGTGTATGCAAAATTTCAGGAAGATTGGTTCAGTAGATAAAGCTTGAAGGTAACAAACAAAGAAACTCACTTTCGCATTTATAATATTAATTAGGATTAGGATATTCAAAAACATTAATCTTATGTATAAGCTAATTAACTTAAAAAAATACGGAAATAATATTATTCAGAGTAATAATTATAATGACAGCACCATTTTTG
The DNA here is from genome assembly GCA_018467065.1 of Ephestia elutella. NCBI lineage: Eukaryota > Metazoa > Arthropoda > Insecta > Lepidoptera > Pyralidae > Ephestia > Ephestia elutella. The sequence goes on from CM031586.1 coordinate 9,247,780, forward strand.
GCTGGTTATTTAGAACTTATAAACAAAAGTAGCTTCTATTAAACTAAACAAAAAATCTACATGAAAGAAAACGTTAATATGTTAAAAAAATCTATATAGGTGTACATGATTTCTCGAGTACTCGACTTTTCTCGAGCTTGATTTCCCAGGAACAAAGCCCAACGATTTCCCTGATGATGATGAACCCTAGTGTCAAAAGACTTCCCCGTCTGAAGGACATCTCCGACATTTCCAAACGAGCTTTCCAGAATTTGGGTTTCATTATTGAACAGTAAGTATATCTATGACTATATAAAATAGGATGTTGGAAAGAATATGAACGCAAAGACGAACGTGAAAATATGTATGTAATGTCATAGAGTTGTTTTTTATCTAGAAACGAATTTTGAAAATTCCGCTTCTAAGGGAAAAAATACATTATGTGTATATAGAAATCTTCCGTTACTATATAAGTGACTGACAGACAACGCACAGCAAAACTACTGGGCATAGGAAGTTGAAATTAGACATCTAGGTTTCTTACAGTGTATAGTAGGGAAGCACCGAGAGGGGTTTACTGTAATTCCCACGGGAATGATGATTCGGGTCCATGCTTAGTATTATAATACAAATAAACTAGCTGTTGCCCGCGGCTTAGCTCGCGTGAGTTTCGCTTAGATGAAAAATCTTTTTGTGTTCCAATCTGTTCTTCTGATCTTCAATTTTTATACGTCTACAGAAAATGCTCATCAGATTAATCAAGTTTTGCTAAGGCGTCATTTTCATATAAGTACGTTATAGCGTAGATAGTCTCTTGGAGTTATTCATCAGATGTTCCAGAACTTCAATTTTTATATGTCAGTAGAAAATGCTCATCAGGTTGAACGACTTTTACTAAGGCGCCATTTCCATATACTTTACAGTGTAGCTGGTCTCTTGCAGTTCTGCATCAGATATTCCAGACCTTCAATTTTAATGTCAGCAGAAAATGCTGATCAGTTTGAACAACTTTTGTTAAGGCACCATTTCCATATTTCTTATAGTTTATCTATTCTGTTTTGGTTCTTCTTAAATGTTCCTAGGCTTAATAGCTATGCAACAAAAAAGTTTCATTCAAATCGGTTCAGTACTTTCGAAGATTAGCGTGATCATACATACAGGCAGACAGACAGAAAATAAAATAAAAAAAAACACATTATTCTTTTTATGTGTCCCTCTATCCATTTCAGTCAAAAATACTACATGAACAGACAAAATATTTTTACCTCTCTTATTATATGTATAGATTTAAGATAATATAAATTATATAAGTAGATACATAGTTTCCCGTCTTTGCTACTCATGGACTAGAACTCTACCCCGACTTACCGTTGGGTTCGACCCAGAGACCACATTCGATGTTATTGTCTATTAATTTAATTTTGGGAGAGTAATGGGATTATAAACCTAGGAATTAAGTTAGTTAAATGTGTTAAAAGGTCAAAAACGAAGAAATATATTCTGTATCTTAGAAACATAATGACAACATAATGGCTAGCCTAAATTTTACAAAAATAAATTGGACACCTTAAATTTTAATATAATATTTTATAATATAATTTTTTATACTTTTACTTGCTATCAAAGTAACAAATAAAATAAAAGAATGATTAACTGACATTCAATTCAACAAATGGCAAAAGATTATCATAGTAAACTTAAATATGTAGCTACAGACTTATCATCGTTCTATTAATACAATGAATTAGAATATGTAAACAATATGCACGGGATTTCCCAAAAATAAATTGATTTCCTTTAACTTAATCTACTTATAAGTTTTCCTGTTATGTAGTTTGATGGTAAAATTAATTATTGGGGTTGTTTTACTTTCTCTTTTTTATAATTTGTAAATTTTGTACATAGTATAGGTACGTTAAGTTTAAAAAACAAGGTTTTTAAATTTTAGTACGTTAATTCTTAAAACGTCGGAACCCTCAGTCCTAAAAGATTAATGCACAGAAGATATATATAAAAAGGTGCGCTTATCTTAAAGGTGCGTAGGAATACAGAAAAACAGATGATTATTATAATAATTTATTTAAGTCTTTGATAAGTTTAAATATGGTATTTAAATATAGCTAGTAGGTAGGTATAGTCGTACATTTTAGAAATAAATTAAAATATATCACAGCAAAGTATGAATTAAGGAACTGAGATTAACCGTTGTGTCGTTGTTGCCACAACTCGTGCGCTGTCCCCGCGGCGCCCGCTAGGGAGAGACCTCGGCCCTGTGAATAAATTAAATTTAATATTTTGAACTGAAAATTTAAGAAGAAAAGGTCTAAATTGCCTTTAAAGTCTGTACATAATTCTCTGGAGTAAATAAGTAATTTTATACCGTACATAATTTCATGTCTTGATCCCTCTCAAAGCAAACCGCGCTGTTTACCGCTAGGTTTAACCCAGAAGCTTTAGTGTATTATCAGTTAATTTAATTTATAGTAAGTAATGGAACAAGGAATTAGATTAGCGTTAAAAGGACTAACTATATAATGAAATAATGGCTTCTATTTCACAGGATATAAAACAACTGATTCTAAATAAAATATTTATTTTATCAATAAAATACGAAATTTAACTCTTTTCAACCGACTTCTTGTAATAACTAGAGTAGAGTCAAAATTTAGCACGTGTAATTCAAAATAATTAAGAATAAATTATGAATCGAATTGCTGAGTAATTAATTTATGATAGATACTCACAATAAACTTAGCGCCTTTCTTGATCGCTTTGACGTTGACCTTGGGAGCCGCTTGTCCTCCGCTGAACAGCAGCGCGAGCGCCACCAGCACCATACAGAACAGTCCAGATAGCTTCATGTTGAAGGAGTATGTCTATACTACTTGAGAACTTGACAGAGAATGGTAGAAACTCATCCTCTGCTCTATTTAAATGAATATAAACGTAAACAATACGCATGGGAATTCCTGTTTTATTTCTTAATGATATTTCCTTATGACGCGATGGGAAAATGTTTGATTGATTATTTTTATTCAAGACATAGTTTTCCTCAAGGACTAGTGTTCTTAACGGCACATATCTTTTATCAGTTACTATCACATAAGTTTTTTTCAGACTTTTTATGTAAAAGGTAAGCAAAAGCAATTATTATGAAAACAACTCTCAAAGATTAGGTACATAATGTACGCTACAGACTATGAATATTTAAAACGATCTTCGTCTGCTCGTTATCTACAATTTCTCGGGTACCACTACTCCCACCCCGAGCCCCTCTCTGTCCTATCCCGTGTCCTGTCTATTTATATGTCAGTAGAAAATGCTCATCAGGTTGAACGACTTTTGCTAAGGCGCCATTTCCATATATGTAATAGTGTAGCTGGTCTCTTGGAATGCGTCGAGCTGTCAACTTGCGAGCATCACTTTTTTAACGCTCTGTATTCAAAAATATATTTTGTGGTATAATAGTAACATTTGCTTCCGTGAAGTTATATAAAGTTATCCTGGTGACTGCAGTGATTAAATTAATATTATATTTTTGTTGGAAGTGGCGTCTGTGGTTGATATAAAACCATTTAATTTCGTAATCTTGTTCCGCCATAGTATCGATAACCGCGCCCGGCCTGAGGTTTTGTGTCTACCTGCAAGCATATACTGTGGGCCGCTCATTGATAGCCGACTTGGAGTTTTATCGTCATAGTGTTACGGCTCTGTTTACCATGGCGTCGGCTAGTAATAATCTTCCTACGTGTGCGGGTTGTCGGAACGAAATCGTGGATAGAAGATTCTTGAAATGCAGTGTTTGCAATAATATGTATGATTTGCTTTGTGCAAATGTATCCGAAAGTAGATTCTACAACACTATGACCCCGGAACACAAGCAATTATGGAAATGCGCTGAGTGCAGGTGTAACGAGCCTAAAGTGGGTAATACAAACACTCCAGTAAGAAGCCACGATGAAATGAATTCACACATAAATATGCACCGTGGGGTTAACCAGCGTGACCGGAGGAACATCGAGATGCAGGCGCAGCTGGAGCCACCTAGCATGGATGTGTCATACGCGGACCAACTTGACCTTAACGATACTGCCCATGATAGCACCATTGGTATGACTGAGGTACAACTCGTGATAGCGGAGATGCGGTTGTTCCGGGAGGAGATCCGTGCTATGCGTCTTCAGATTCAGGATCTGACTGTAGCTGTGTCAAGTGACACAGCTACAGTCAGATCCTGATATATGCGTTTATATATATGCGATATATGCGTCCAGTATAGATGCGTTTGGGACGTGAGCAGGCGCCAGCCGAAAGCAGCTCAAGCCCTCGCCCGCGCCTTATTTTGGTGCGGTTTGCTCGAAGGGTCGTACGGGATGAGCTACTCCGGGCGGCCAGAGTGAGGAGGAGCGCGACTACGGAGGACACCGGCTTGCCGGGCCCGGCGCGACGTTTTTACATCAATGAGCGTCTGACACGGGCTAACAGGCTACTGTTCCAGCAGGCCCGGGAACTCAAGAGATGCCATGGCTGGAGATTCGCCTGGACCCGCAATGGTCGGGTGTACGTCAGGCAGCACGCAGGTGTGAATGCGCCTCGCCATCGTGTGACTAGCCAAGCTGATCTGGGGCGGATTTTTGGGATAAATACGGTTTGATCTCTGCATGGGATAATTATATAGGTCTGTATCGCTATCAAATGAAATTCTCATCTATTTTTTGTTTTTTAGTAATCCTTGTGATAATAAATACTTTGGTTTTTTGTAGCTTTAAGTTTAAAATGTTTGGAACTTTGAGTTACAGTTTAATTTTTTTCCATACTAAAAAATTACAATATAGAAATATTTTTTTAATGAATAAAGTAATACCTAATGACTTAATGTCAACAATGCCATATATTTATGGCTTTATGTTGGAAATGTTTACGATTTCGTGTTATAGTTTAATCATTCTCCATACTAAGAAATTAAAATTTAGAAGTATTTTTTTAATGATTAACTTAATACCTAATAGCATATACATGTCAACAGTGTCATATTTTCATATCCCTAAGTTAGAAATATTTATGACTTTGAGTTGTAGTTTAATTTTTTCCACACTAAGAAGTTAAAATATAGATATGAAAGTGTCTTTTTAGTCGACAACGTAGTGCCTAATAGTTTATGTATGTCAACAATTTCATATGTTTCATTTTACCTACGATGTTATCATTGTTATTTCATAACCTTGAATATTAGTTCACATTATCTCCTCTCTGTGTTATTGAGTTATAAGAATACCTGTACCATGGATTATATAGTAAATCAGAGTTATAGTTATGGTTGCAGAACGCCACTAGTTTCATATGTTTTAACTTACTTAATTTTTGAATATTATAATACTTATAATCGTTATCTCTTTAACAAGGGTACGTCATACTTTGTAAACTCCTTCGCTGACGATTATGTAATGTGCGCCGCAGTGATACAAAACAAAACAGTTTCTTACTCGCTACGAACATTTCTAATATATACGGTTGTTGTTATTCTGGATTTGTATATTGTTGCGACTACTGTACGTTCGGCTGTTGCGTTTTATCTCCGAAAGTGTATAAATGTGGCCATTTCGATATTTTTTATTGGGCTTAATCATATCTTAATGTTATTTTTATCAATTATAACTATCTCAATACATAAATTTGACAATAAAATTTTTAATTTATTCTATTTCTTTATTATTAATCTATGATTGGAAGGTCTAAATATCTTAAGTTGGCTCTTTACAATCCAGGCTCTTTAAATACAGGCCACGATGATTTTCTTGTAGCAATGGACCATTTTAGTCCCGACATAGTCGCCATAAATGAATCTTGGATACCGGAGGGTCTTGAGGCGTGTGCGGCCGTGCCGGGATATCGACTACGCTATACAACGCGCCCTAAGAGCATGAAGGACGGTAAGGGGGGCGGGGTTGGTTTTTACGTTAAAAGAGATATGCGCGTGCGTCAAATTAAGCATGATCGTGTCGATATTGAACAGTCTTGGCTATCCACGGTAGTAAACGGACATCGTCTTATGATAGGGACTGCTTATAGACCAGGTTGGGTGGGTTTGGATTTATTAATTGACGCCTTGACTGAAACCATCATTGAATTCCCAGACTATGACTATTTAGTACTTATGGGTGATTTTAATGTTAATATGCTAAAACCCGACAAAGATGAGTTTAAGAAATTGAATAATTTCTTCAATTATATGCAATTAGAACAGGTCATTAAGGACACCACCACGCATAAATCTTACAATGCTGACACTTTGATCGATATTGTCTGTACTGATTGTCCCGTTCGTGATATATCAGTGACTAATATCACTGGCTCTCTTGGTCACTCTATGATTAATTTCAGCCTGATGCTAAAGAAGTCCAAACCTCCACCTAGACTTGTCATCCACAGACCACTTAAGAAAATCAACTTGGAGGTTTTCGAAAGGGATCTAAACGATATTGATTGGGAATCAGTGAAGGGAATGTCTTCAGTGGAGGGTATGGTTGACAGATTTAATTACCTTCTTTTGAATCTCTTGGACAAACATGCCCCGCGAATATCTTCTAAAATTAAAGCCGATAATTCTCTGCCCTGGGTAACGGACAACATTAAATTTATGATTCAATTACGTAACGAAGCTCATAATAATTATCGTGAATCTAAATCAGAAGTAAGTGAAAAATATTATAAAGACTTAAAAAATCTAGTAATCACGAGTATTAATAACGAAAAACGCGCTTACTACAACCATATCGTAAACTCTAATGTGCATAACAGTAAAGTATTTTGGAAAAACGTCAAGGAAAAAATATTGATGAATCCCGGTAAAGGCGAGGCTCTGCCAGATCATTTTAATGATCCTGATGTGATTAATGACCACTTTCTTGATGTACCGGGTCCTAAAATGGTTCCACTTTCACAACTGTCTTATTTTGAGCATCACAGGCACTCGCCTTCTTCTTTTAGTCTGGAGCCCGTGAGCGAGAGTGATGTGGCTAGTTATATCCTATCTGTGAAGTCAAACGCGTGCGGTTGTGACGACATAAGCCGTGATATGGTATTACTCACTTTGCCACAAACCCTTGGTATTATCACACATATTATTAATACTTCTATTGTTACTGGTATAGTCCCGGAAACATGGAAACAGGCATTGGTCACACCTATCCCTAAAACTGGTCAACCTACTGACCTCAAAGATCTTAGACCAATCAGTATACTCCCTTTCTTGATGAAAATATTGGAAAAAGCTGTACACAGCCAAGTCTTGAAGTACATTGAGGCAAATAATATATTACCATCCTTACAATCCGGTTTTCGTAAAGGTCGTGGAACTGTTACCGCCTTGCTCGATGTCACGGATAATATTCTTGTAAATCAGGACACTGGCAAGGGAACTATCCTAACCCTATTGGACTACACAAGAGCATTCGACAGTCTGAATATTCCCTTACTTCTTTCCAAACTTTCATATTACGGATTTGACTATAATGCTATACAGTGGTTTAATAGTTATTTGGAAAATCGGTCGCAGTCTGTTAAGCTTTTGAAGGCTGATGGATCCACTGTGTTATCAGCTCCAAAACCAGTTACGAGAGGGGTACCGCAGGGCTCAATATTGGGACCACTCCTCTTTATTATTTACACTGCAGACCTCCCTGGCGTGATAAAGCACTGTAATTATCACTGCTATGCAGATGATGTACAGTTGTACATACCCTGCGATCCAACTAACGTAACTGAATCAGTGCAGAAATTAAATGAAGATCTAAATAGTATTGCCACTTGGTCTGACAATAATGCTCTGGTTCTGAATCCCCTAAAGTCGAAGTTTATGGTACTGGGTACAAGGCAAAAAATTAAATCCATATTAGAAAATAATATACAAATAGAAATAAAGGGAACGGGTATTGACCACGTGAATGAGGCAAAGAATCTTGGCGTGACGTTCGATAGCGAGCTGCGTTTTGAAAAACATGTCAAGGATCTGGTGAGGAACTGTTTTTATCGATTGAAAATCTTATATAAGATTAGAAAGTACATCAATGAGAAGGCACGGATTACCCTATGTGAGTCACTAGTTCTCTCAAAGCTAAATTATGCAGATATTGTGTTCGGTCCACGCTTGTTGTATAGAACGCGTCGTCTTATTCAACGGGTCCAAAACGCATGCACTCGTTTTTGTTTTAATATTCCCCCACGTACACATATTTCACCATTCATAAATAAAGCATCAATGCTCAATATGGAATCTCGCAGGCAGTACCACTTGGCAACTCTTTTGTTCGATGTCATAAATTTTAAAAATCCGGATTACCTGAGAGGCAAGCTCAAATTCCTTGATCACCGGGGGGTTCCTCGGAGTTCGAGACCTCCATTGGTGATGTATAGGCACAAAACTGTAGCGTTTACTGGCAGTTTCCGCTACCAGGCGACCAAATGCTGGAATAATATACCACCGCCAATAAGGTCACTTACTGTGAGGTCTACTTTCAAAAAACATTTTAAAACAATTTTGTTGGAAAAACAGCGTTTGGTCGGTTAGGTGGCAGGAAACCTACAGACTCGTGGCATTTTATTTTATTTTATTTTATTTTATTTAGGTATTTCTTACCATTCCATTTAATTTTTAAATCTTTTCTAGTACACCAGTAACAGCTGTAACTTACGGTAGTTCGCACCAGACATATTATTATTATTCTTTAGACGTTCGCCTGGTGGCAGTTCAACGTGTCCCTTTAATGGTGATGACTGAAAATCAGTGTTTGCTCCTGTAGGGGCAATTCAACCACTGAGTTATTACCAATTTGTATCACTGCGGCACATAGTAACGTCAAATTGTTTTTACTATATTTAGGAACATTTTGCATTTATTTCATATTATGTTTGTTATGTTATGTGTCTCAGCTGATACAAATAAACGTATTATCTATCTATCTATCTATCTATCTCTTGGAATTCTTTATCAGGTGATCCTGATCTTCGATTTTTATACGTCAACAGAAAATGCTCGTCAGATTTATAAACTTTTGTAAAGTTACCATTTCCATATTTCTTATAGTTTACCTGTTCTGTTAAGGTTCTTCATCAGGTGTTCCAGTTTTCAAAATCAATTATAGCCTATATGTTGCCCAGGCTTAATAGCTATGCAACAAAAAAGTTTCATTCAAATCCGTCTGCGTGGAACGCGTACATACATACAGACAGACAGACAGACAGACAAGAAATTCCAAAAAAAATTTTTTGCTTTCTATTATTCTTTTTAAGTGTCCCTCTATCCATTTCAGTCAAAAATACTAAATGTACAGACAAAATATTTTTACTGTTTTATTATATGTATAGATTATTGGGGATCAGAAAAGGCGATATTTTTAAATACCTACTTAATATTTTTAAATACGGGTATTTGAACAATGTAAGTGCATTGCGTTGTACAGCCAAAATTGTAAAGATTACACATACAAAGTTGATATACATATACATACCTAGTAAATAATGCACGTGTTACGTTCAAGACTGGGCAAACCCTTCGTATTGCGTTGTATAGTTTTGGCCAAAAGCTACGTTGACGTAGTTGTAAAAGTTACGTGAATACATTATGTAGGTGATATACATAGCACGTTCAAGGTTCAAGACTGGGCAAACCCGTTAACCACACCTTCAAGATACAGTTGAACTTGGTGACGTCATATTATGACGTATTCATTCTGATATCTAAAGGTCTATGAACTTTTAGATTGCGTATCAGGTGTAAGTAGGATACGAATGATGCGATATACCATCCATCAATATTTGTAAAAAATGATGATTTATTGCTAGCTTTTTTACATTATTAAATGTATAAACATTATAAAAAAATACCATGTTACTGAGTAAGTATTTAAAATACCATTCCATTATGAATAATATAAAAAAATGATTATTATTTCAATTCCCTTTGGGTTTTTTTTTCCTTTTAATTGGACAATAGATCCGAGAAAATTTTAGAATAGGGAAACTCGGTTGTAAGCAGGAGTAGGAGAAACCCAAACCATACAGTACATCATGTCATTGTCCAGAATCATTGTATAAAATAAAGCTAAGGTTTGTTACTGGACATTCTCACTTGACATCTTCAGTTGTGAAGATATTCTCCCTCAACATGAAGCTGACTGGACTGTTCTGCATGTTGCTGGTGGCCCTCGCGCTACTGCTTAGTGGAGGACAAGCGGCTCCCAAGGTCAACGTTAACGCGCTCAAGAAAGGCGCTAAGGCTATCGTAAGTTAGATTTTAAAGATTATAGTTTTTAGGTATGGTTAATACTTAACCCATTTTTTGAGTTCCATGATGACCGCCATTCCAAGTGACCAACTTATTTTTAGGACTAACATTTTGATCATATTGAGCTCATAGACAAGAATGGAATATAACCTGAGAAAAATAAAAAGGTGGTCAGCGTGCCCGTATCTTTCAAATTTATTATATTTCTGAAACACTCGATGGAGTTGTTAATTTAAATTTATTTTTACAGGGCAAAGGTCTCTCGTTCGTGGGTGCCGCCGGGACTGCGCATGAGTTGTGGCAACAACACCGACAGGGCTGATTTGATTTCACCATAGAGCTTCAAAGATTTTTCCTTAAAGTAAGGCCAATTTAATAGGCCATATTTGACAATATGGTTATAGTCTAAGCGGTCACGGGAATTTTCGTAACGATCAGGGAAACGGATAGACTTGCTTTTATGGGTTGTAGAGTAGTCCCCTAATGTGAATGATGTCGGTCTGCCGGCTCTCAGTGGTAGCTTCTTCGAGCTATAGGGCCTGGAAGGTGCTTCATTGTTGCGAAAAAAGACGATCTGAGAAATGGTTAGTTTTAGTACATATTCAAAGTATGGCATCTCCGCATGTGAAACAAGTTGGTCTGCCGGCTGTCAGTGGTTGCATTTCAGAGCTATGAGGCGCGCAAGTCACTGCATAGTTACAAAAAAAACGATAAGAGAAATGGTTAGTTTTAGTACCAGTTGGAAGAATGGTGTATCCACAGATGAAACGAGTTGGTCTGCCGGCTGTCAGTGGTTGTATTTCAGAGCTATCATCGTTCACGTAAGTCGCTTATTTAAGGAAAAAGTCTAAAAAAAACATTGAAAAGCGGGAAAATAGGCGAATTTTTCTAGTTCATGCCAGCCGCTGTCGTATCTGCGTATGTTTGACCCAACATCAAACTTGCGCCGCGCACCACCGCACTGTGGGGAAAAAATCGCCTCTAGAGAAAAAAAGGTTTTCTTCAGAAAATCTACGTCGATTTTGGTAAAAACTGATTATGTATTTCATTTTTGATCTTAATAAGAAGACTTTTTATTAATACTATTTTTGCTAACATTGTATTCTTTTAATAGGTACCAAAACTGACCATTTCTCTTACCGTTTTTTTATCGTAACTAAGCAGTGACTTTCGCGCCTCATAGCTCTGAAATGCAACCACTGACAGCCGGCAGACCAACTTGTTTCACATGCGGAGATGCCATACTTTGAATATGTACTAAAACTAACCATTCCTCAGATCGTTTTCTATTTTTTGCAACAATGAAGCTCCTTCTAGCCTTAATAGCTCAAAGTGGCAACCACTGATAGCCGGCAGACCAACTTGTTTCACATGAGCAGATGCCATATTTTGAATATGTACTAAAACTAACCATTTCTCTGATAATTTTTTTTTCAACAATGAAGCCCCTTCCAGGCCCTAGGTATAGCTCGAAGTGGCAACCACTGAAGGCCGGCAGACCAACTTGTTTCACCTGTGGAGACACCATTCTTTTCAATAAGAACTAAAACGGACCATTTCTTTTACCGTTTTATTTCGTAACTAGGCAGTGACTTTCGCGCCTCATAGCTCTGAAATGCAACCACTGACAGCCGGCAGACCAATTCGTTTCACATGCGGAGATACCATACTTTGAATATGTACTAAAACTAACCATTCCTCAGATCGTTTTCTATTTTTTGCAACAATGAAGCTTCTTCTTGCCTTTATAGCTCAAAGTGGCAACCGCTGACAGCCGGCAGACCAACTTGTTTCACATACGGAGATGCCATACTTTGAATATATACTAAAACTAACCATTCCTCGGATCGTTTTCTATTTTTTGCAACAATGAAGCTCCTTCTAGCCTTTATAGCTCAAAGTGGCAACCACTGACAGCCGGCAGACCAACTTTTTTCACATACGGAGATGCCATACTTTGAATATATACTAAAACTAACCATTTCTCTGATCGTTTCTTTTTTCGCTACAATGAAGCCCCTTTCAGCCCCTATAGCTCAAAGTAGCAACCACTGACAGCCGGCAGACCAACTTGTTTCACATGCGGAGATGCCATATTTTGAATATATGTATTAAACCTAACCATTTCTCTGATAATTTTTTTTTTGCAACAATGAAGGCCATTTTCCTCAAGGCAATTTTCCAGGCCCTAGGTATAGCTCGAAGTGGCAAACACTGAAGGCCGGCAGACCAACTTGTTTCACCTGTGGAGACACCATTTTTCAATAGGTACTAAAACTGACCATTTCTTTTACCGTTTTATTTCGTAACTATGCAGTGATTTTCGCGCATCATCGCTCTGTAATGTGACCACTGACAGCCGGCAGACCAACTTGTTTCACATGCGGAGATGCCATACTTTGAACATGTACTAAAACTAACCATTCCATAGATCGTTTTCTATTTTTTGCAACAATGAAGCTCCTTCTAGCCTTAATAGCTCAAAGTGGCAACCACTGATAGCCGGCAGACCAACTTGTTTCACATGAGGAGATGCCATATTTTGAATATGTACTAAAACTAACCATTTCTCTGATAATTTTTTTTTTCAACAATGAAGCCCCTTCCAGGCCCTAGGTATAGCTCGAAGTGGCAACCACTGAAGGCCGGCAGACCAACTTGTTTCACATGTGGAGACACCATTCTTTCAATAAGAACTAAAACTGACCATTTCTTTTACCGTTTTATTTCGTAACTAGGCAGTGACTTTCGCGCCTCATAGCTCTGAAATGCAACCACTGACAGCCGGCAGACCAATTCGTTTCACATGCGGAGATACCATACTTTGAATATGTACTAAAACTAACCATTCCTCGGATCGTTTTCTATTTTTTGCAACAATGAAGCTCCTTCTAGCCTTTATAGCTCAAAGTGGCAACCACTGACAGCCGGCAGACCAACTTGTTTCACATGCGGAGATGCCATATTTTGAATATATACTAAAACTAACCATTTCTCTGATCGTTTCTTTTTTCGCTACAATGAAGCCCCCTTCAGCCCCTATAGCTCAAAGTGGCAACCACTGACAGCCGGCAGACCAACTTGTTTCACATGCGGAGATGCCATATTTTGAATATATGTATTAAACCTAACCATTTCTCTGATAATTTTTTTTTGCAACAATGAAGGCCATTTTCCTCAAGGCAATTTTCCAGGCCCTAGGTATAGCTCGAAGTGGCAAACACTGAAGGCCGGCAGACCAACTTGTTTCACATACGGAGATGCCATACTTTGAATATATACTAAAACTAACCATTCCTCGGATCGTTTTCTATTTTTTGCAACAATGAAGCTCCTTCTAGCCTTTATAGCTCAAAGTGGCAACCACTGACAGCCGGCAGACCAACTTTTTTCACATACGGAGATGCCATACTTTGAATATATACTAAAACTAACCATTTCTCTGATCGTTTCTTTTTTCGCTACAATGAAGCCCCTTTCAGCCCCTATAGCTCAAAGTGGCAACCACTGACAGCCGGCAGACCAACTTGTTTCACATGCGGAGATGCCATATTTTGAATATATGTATTAAACCTAACCATTTCTCTGATAATTTTTTTTGCAACAATGAAGGCCATTTTCCTCAAGGCAATTTTCCAGGCCCTAGGTATAGCTCGAAGTGGCAAACACTGAAGGCCGGCAGACCAACTTGTTTCACCTGTGGAGACACCATTCTTTCAATAGGTACTAAAACTGACCATTTCTTTTACCGTTTTATTTCGTAACTATGCAGTGATTTTCGCGCATCATCGCTCTGTAATGCGACCACTGACAGCCGGCAGACCAACTTGTTTCACATGCGGAGATGCCATACTTTGAACATGTAATAAATCTAACAATTTGTCTGATCATTTTTTTTTCGCAACAAGGTCGAAGTGGCAGCTACTGAGAGCCGGCAGACCAACTCGTTTCACCTTTACTTATTCAAAGTATGGCTTGGTCTGCCGGCTGTTAGTGGTTGCCACTTTGAGCTATAGGGGCTGGAAGGGGCTTTATTGTTGCGAAAAAAAATTATCAGATAAATGGTTAGTTTTAGTATATATTCAAAATATGGTATCTCGGCATGTGAAACAAGTTGGTCTGGCGGCTGTCAGTGGTTGCATTTCAGAGCTATGAGGCGCGAAAGTCACTGCATAGTTACGAAAAAAAACGGTAAAAGAAATGGTCAGTTTTAGTACCTATTGAAAGAATGTTGTCTCCACAGGTGAAACCAGTTGGTCTGCCGGCCTTCAGTGGTTGCCACTTCGAACTATACTTAGGGCCTGGAAGGGGCTTCATTGTTTAAAAAAAAAAATATCAGAGAAATGGTCAGTTTTAGTACATATTCAAAATATGGCATCTCCGCATGTGAAACAAGTTGATCCACCGGCTGCCAGTGGTTGCCACTTTGAGCTATACCTAGGGCCTGGAAGGAGCTTCATTGTTGCAAAAAATAGAAAACGATCTGAGAAATGGTCAGTTTTAGTACATATTCAAAATATGGCACCTCCGCATGTGAAACAAGTTGGTCTGCCGGCTATCAGTGGTTGCATTACAGAACTATGAGGCGCGAAAGTTACTGCATAGTAACGAAAAAAAAACCGTAAGAGAAATGGTCAGTTTTAGTACCTATTGGAAGAATGGTGTCTCCACAGGTTAACAAGTCTGTCTGCCGGCTTTCAGTGGTTACCACTTCGAGCTCTAGAGCCTGGAATCATTGTTGCGAAATAAAATGCTCAGAGAAATGGTTAGTTTTAATACATATTCAAAGTATGGCATCTCCGTATGTGAAACAAGTTGGTCTGCCGGCTATCAGTGGTTGCCACTTTGAGCTATAGGGGCTGAAAGGGACTTCATTGTAGCGAAAAAAACGATCAGAGAAATGATTAGTTTTAGTATATATTCAAAGTATGGCATCTCTGTATGTGAAAAAAAGTTGGTCTGCCGGCTGTCAGTGGTTGCCACTTTGAGCTATACCTAGGGCCTGGAAGGAGCTTCATTGTTGCAAAAAATAGAAAACGATCTGAGGATTGGTTAGTTTTAGTACATATTCAAAGTATGGCACCTCCGCATGTGAAACAAGTTGGTCTGCCGGCTATCAGTGGTTGCATTACAGAACTATGAGGCGCGAAAGTTACTGCATAGTAACGAAAAAAAAACCGTAAGAGAAATGGTCAGTTTTAGTACCTATTGGAAGAATGGTGTCTCCACAGGTTAACAAGTCTGTCTGCCGGCTTTCAGTGGTTACCACTTCGAGCTCTAGAGCCTGGAATCATTGTTGCGAAATAAAATGCTCAGAGAAATGGTTATTTTTAATACATATTCAAAGTATGGCATCTCCGTATGTGAAACAAGTTGGTCTGCCGGCTATCAGTGGTTGCCACTTTGAGCTATAGGGGCTAAAAGGGACTTCATTGTAGCGAAAAAAAACGATCAGAGAAATGGTTAGTTTTAGTATATATTCAAAGTATGGCATCTCCGTATGTGAAAAAAGTTGGTCTGCCGGCTGTCAGTGGTTGCCACTTTGAGCTATACCTAGGGCCTGGAAGGAGCTTCATTGTTGCAAAAAATAGAAAACGATCTGAGGACTGGTTAGTTTTAGTACATATTCAAAGTATGGTATCTCCGCATGTGAAACTAGTTTGTCTGCCGGCTGTCAGTGGTTGCCACTTTGAGCTATACCTAGGGCCTGGAAGGAGCTTCATTGTTGCAAAAAATAGAAATCGATCTGAGGAATGGTTAGTTTTAGTACATATTCAAAGTATGGTATCTCCGCATGTGAAACAAGTTGGTCTGCCGGCTGTCAGTGGTTGCATTTCAGAGCTATGAGGCGCGAAAGTCACTGCATAGTTACGAAAAAAACGGTAAAAGAAATGGTCAGTTTTAGTACTTATTGAAAGAATGGTGTCTCCACAGGTGAAACAAGTTGGTCTGCCGGCCTTCAGTGGTTGCCACTTCGAGCTATACCTAGGGCCTGAAAGGGGCTTCATTGTTGCGAAAAAAATGCTTAGAGAAATGGTTAGTTTTAGTATATATTCAAAGTATGGCATCTCCGTATGTAAAACAAGTTGGTCTGCCGGCTGTCAGTGGTTGCCACTTTGAGCTATAAAGGCTAGAAGGAGCTTCATTGTTGCAAAAAATAGAAAACGATCCGAGGAATGGTTAGTTTTAGTATATATTCAAAGTATGGCATCTCCGTATGTGAAACAAGTTGGTCTGCCGGCTGTCAGCGGTTGCCACTTTGAGCTATAAAGGCTAGAAGGAGCTTCATTGTTGCAAAAAATAGAAAACGATCTGAGGAATGGTAAGTTTTAGTACATATTCAAAGTATGGTATCTCCGCATGTGAAACAAGTTGGTCTGCCGACTGTCGGTGGTTGCATTTCAGAGCTATGAGGCGCGAAAGTCACTGCATAGTTACGAAATAAAACGGTAAAAGAAATGGTCAGTTTTAGTTCTTATTGAAAGAATGGTGTCTCCACAGGTGAAACAAGTTGGTCTGCCGGCCTTCAGTGATTGCCACTTCGAGCTATACCTAGGGCCTGGAAGGGGCTTCATTGTTGAAAAAAAATATCAGAGAAATGGTTAGTTTTAGTACATATTCAAAATATGGCATCTCCTCATGTGAAACAAGTTGGTCTGCCGGCTATCAGTGGTTGCCACTTTGAGCTATTAAGGCTAGAATGAGCTTCATTGTTGCAAAAAATAGAAAACGATCTGAGGAATGGTTAGTTTTAGTACATATTCAAAGTATGGCATATCCGCATGTGAAACAAGTTGGTCTGCCGGCTGTCAGTGGTTGCATTTCAGAGCTATGAGGCGCGAAAGTCACTGCTTAGTTACGAAAAAAAACGGTAAGAGAAATGGTCAGTTATGGTACCTATTAAAAGAATGCAATGTTAGCATTAGTATTAATAAAAAGTCTTCTTATTAAGATCAAAAATGAAATACATAATCAGTTTTTACCAAAATCGACGTAGATTTTCTGAAGAAAACCTTTTTTTCTCTAGAGGCGATTTTTTTCCCCACAGTGCGGTGGTGCGCGGCGCAAGTTTGAGGTTGGGTCAAACATACGCAGATACGACAGCGGCTGGCATGAACTAGAAAAATTCGCCTATTTTCCCGCTTTTCAATGGTTTTTTAGACTTTTTCCTCAAATAAGCGACTTACGTGAACGATGATAGCTCTGAAATACAACCACTGACAGCCGGCAGACCAACTCGTTTCATCTGTGGATACACCATTCTTCCAATTGGTACTAAAACTAACCATTTCTCTTATCGTTTTTTTTTTTGTAACTATGCAGTGACTTGCGAGCCTCATAGCTCTGAAATGCAACCACTGACAGCCGGCAGACCAACTTGTTTCACATGCGGAGATGCCATACTTTGAATATGTACTAAAACTAACCATTTCTCAGATCGTTTTTTTTTCGCAACAATGAAGCACCTTTCAGGCCCTATAGCTCGAAGAAGCTACCACTGAGAGCCGGCAGACCGACATCATTCACATTAGGGGACTACTCTACAACCCATAAAAGCAAGTCTATCCGTTTCCCTGATCGTTACGAAAATTCCCGTGACCTCTCGGTCTATTATCTCTTTTTCACTTTCTTACTCAGAAAGAGACGTAACCCATCAGATAGCTGATCTCTCTTTCTAAGTCAGAAATTGAAAAAGAGATAGCATATAATGTCAAATGTGACCTATTATAATGGCCCCACTATAGTACTAGAGGGATAATATAGGCCAAAGCCTATTGTTTTCTGCGTGAACAGATAATTCATAAACAAAATAGATACAAATGACAAGATAGATGTTTTAGTGATTGGCACAGCCGACACTCGCACATAAATATATCATAATCAATAGATTCGTGAATAGATTGGAGTTCATTTGTTACATGTAAATAGTTTCAAGTAAATGTATAAAGTTCATTACATAAAATAAAAATGCAAACAGGCCTCAAATATTTTATTTATCTTCAGTTTTATTATAATCGAAATTAAATACTTAAAAAAACAGCATGATAAATGATTGTAAAGTTTACATGACTCATGACTATCGAATTTGAACTGTCAAAAGATGCACCACGCCATCACCGACGTGTCACGATTTGCGAATCGTAGGCTTGATCTATACTAGGATATACAATTCCATAATCTAGGATTTTCACCCTTATTTCCATACTCCTACGCTACATCTTTAAACGTCATTTCAAGACAAAATACTTAATTTTATGTTTTTAATCAAGCATGAAATAGTGAGTATTTTATATTATAGTCTGACCAGGAATATAAAAACCCTCGCCATGTTGCGGAAAAGCAATAGAACTAATTTCTTTTTACTGGCAACTAATTTAAAAATCCAACTGTCATTTCTCCTGTCAACGTTTGACTTTCAATCAAGGGTGGATCCAGTACATTTTTATTTCTGGGAAGGGCACCGTTTTCCGTTCTCAAAATATTTCCGATTTTTAAGGAAGTTTCCGCTCGTTCTTTGAAAATTTCGAAAACGGCACATCACTAATGGTGGCGGATTAATATTTTTAGAAATAAACTTGTAAAAAACTCTCTCTCTGCCTAAAGACGTCCACTGCTGGACAAAGGCCTCCCCAAGGATGTAAGAAACTATTACTACTAAATCCTTTTAATTTAACAACTCAAGTCTTAATTTGATATGTACTGTTACGGAGCCTGCCTCCACAGTATGTACCTACCTATACAAAATGGCAGTCGGAGATGTGGGAGGGGGGCACGTGCCACCGTGCTTCCACCCTTTAAATCCGCTACTTCTTTCAATAATGTTGCAATTAAAAACGCATAAGTGCTAGAGGCAGCAGGCAATCTAAGAAATAATGTAGTAAGTGTTATACCACTTTAAATTCCGTATTAAATGCACCATCTTTTAAAGTTACTTGCCAAACTAACGTAGTACATTTTTTTTCAGTACAGTCAGTTAAAGTTGGGTATAGTATTAATTTTGAATTCTTGGGTCGGCAAAAAGTGAAATCCTTTAGCAAACTGGAGCAGTTGGCTTAGAATTTAAGAGTACAGGTTACAGAAGCACTATTAAGGATAACACAAGAAAGATAAAATTGGAAAAAAGTAAAGATTTGTAGGAACAGGAGGTCAAAAATCATCATAGGGTGTACATTTTTTCCAATTAACAAAAATGCAAATAATTTGTAAAATACACGACTTGATTTTTTTTTTATATTTTTCTAATAACTATTATGATAAGGCGCATCACCTGATTACGGCTTGACGTCGACTTCTGGGACACCCTGTATATATATTTAACAAAAATTCCCAAAATCAGTGATGCCAAAATAAAAGAAGGAATATATGTAGGGCCACAAATAAGAGACATACTGGCTGATGAAGAGTTTGAACAAAAACTTAATCCGATCGAAAAATCCGCATGGACATATTTTCAAAATATTGTTCGTAATTTTCTTGGAAATCACAGGGCCGAAAACTATGAAGAGTTAGTCAACAACCTCTTAGCGGCTTACAAGGATATGGGATGTAATATGTCGCTCAAGATTCACTTTTTACACTCGCATTTGGATTTTTCCCCTTAAAATTTGGGAGCCGTTAGCGAAGAACACGGTGAGCGGTTCCATCAGGAAATATCCAACATGGAAAAAAGGTACCAAGGCAAGTGGAGTCCGAACATGTTAGCTGGCTACTGCTGGACACTCTAAAGGGATGTACCTGACGCTAAATATTCCCGAAAATCATGAATAAACGTAATTATAAGTTATTTTTTCTTCATTTGAAACATTTTTTTACCGTTTTTACTTTAAAAAGATTAATTGCTGTTGCAAAAAAACTGAGGGTGATCGAAATTTTCTAAAATGCAGATTAGTTACAGACTAGTGTTAGAAACCTTTTTAAATATAAATATTTATGTAGATTAAAATTATTATTTGTATTCATCAATTTACGGACTGATCGCATAAGGTTTATTATCTGTGACGCTGTCACAATGAGTGACTTCCATTCCAACGGCCCCGGCTGGCCGGCCCCGGTGACGGGGCCGTTGGAAAAAATTTTCAACCCGCCCCGGCGGGCCCGGATTTTGAAATGACGGGGACGTTGAAAAAAAAATTACCAACGGCCCCGGCGTGTTTTATAAATGGGACGTATAGCATAAAAAAATTATAGCATACGTTCCGGTAGTGTTTAAAGGACCCCTCCTTTAAACACTAATTGTGTATTATTTTGTAGACCTGAAATATAAAATGAAATTAAAAAAAGAGTTTGTATGTAACAATCGGTCGCTTACTATGGGCCTCATAAGAAGGCTCAAGGTCACCCAAAGGGCGATGGAGCGCGCTATGCTCGGAGTTTCTCTGCGTGATCGAATCAGAAATGAGGAGATCCGTAGGAGAACTAAAGTAACCGACATAGCCCGCAGAATCGCGAAACTTAAGTGGCAGTGGGCGGGGCACATAGCTCGTAGAACAGATAGCCGTTGGGGCAGAAAAGTTCTCGAATGGCAACCACGAACCGGAAAACGTAGTGTTGGCAGGCCTCCCACTCGGTGGAAAGCATTTGTGGGCGTCTCCCACTTATTCTTATTTTACTTACTAGTTATTACTAGAATTACAATACTTAAGTTATTGCATATAATTATTACTTAAAGTATTTTACATAATTATTACTTAAAACTACTTATATAACTATAACCTAAAACTATTTAAATACCTAACTATAACTATATAACTATTCTATAAATCACAAAATCACCAATAAAAATACTTACTTCCCTTGGACTAAAAGATCGCTGACTAGCAATGCATCTGCATTAGGCAAGGATCACATTAGCTTAATTAGCCGCAAGCTGGTCGATCTTATCTTACGGTATACTAACGTTTAATACTTAAATATACTATCAATACTTATATACATAATTACTACATACTTAAATAATATAAATCGCACATTTATTTACTTAAGTCATATGTTATTCATAAGCTCAATCATATTGTGTAGACCTGATTATTCAATGAGCCACTAGCTTTATGCGGACTTCGAAGCGCTATACCTACGCGAGCTTAGACGCGAG